>JAYKTE010091051.1:0-13984 GCA_036873565.1 Xipholeptos notoides
TGAAGGGCAACACTGATTACAAAAGCCCAGGGATGAGCACATAAAAATGGCCTTGTGCCTAACTTGGGTTGGTGATCAACCAAGTAAATATAGTATAATAATTATACAAATAAATTCTTACAGATTTTAATCTTCTTGTTTACATTCTTTTTTTTTTTAATTTTCAATTTTTCTATTTCAAGATTAATGTATCAAATGATAAAAAGATTGATATGAAAGTAGTTAAGTGTTCATGCAATTTCTGAAAGCAAAAATATCATAAATAATACAAAGTATTTTTTTATTTTATTAGATAATTATAATCTTCATTGTTTTATTCTCATTTATAATTAAAATTTCCCCAAAACAAAGGTAATTTTCTTCATTTGGGTCATTTAAACTTCAACTCATTTTCAGTGTAAGCCTCACGTTTTCTCTAATGTGCCTTTTGGCCCTCTTAAGGTATTCCTTGAACCTGTGAACCCCTTCATGTTAAACTTTGGTGCTTTTTTGTAGCTATAAATATAACCATTTATTTACTCTAATAAGTTAAACTGTCCACATTCTCTAAGCTTTATCAGGTATGTACGTCAATCTATATTAGATGTTCTTTCATTATTTTCACCTGTTGGACCAATACTAAGCCTCCAAATGAATCTCACTTAGAACATGTATAAACCAACCAGCAGGACCACTATGCCATACTTGAGTTCAAGTAATTCCTGAAGATGAGTCAAAGTTAAGATAACAATCAAGACTCATTTAATAACTTCAGACAAACTAAGGTACTTGTTTATTATTTATATCTTGGGTTTAAAACATTTATTTAATAATGCATCTACATTTAAGCCCTTTCTATGCTTTTCTTTTTTAAACTATCTGCTTTATTCTGAAATATTAATTTTTTTTTATCTCTGATGTTTATACGAGGACAAATAAATTAGTTTTTATTTCAATGCCTTCAAAACACTTTATTATTGAGTTTTTTTTTTCTCATTTATGAAAATTCTTTAAAGAAACCATTATTTTGATTTATTGTTTTTATTTTTTTGAGCAAAATTTTGATAATGTCATAAGAATAATTGTTTATTAGTGATGGGATAATTCCTTGGAATCGTTAATCGTGTATTTTGGGGGGAATCGGAATTGCATCGTTAAATAAATATCTTAGATTTACGATTCTTTCATTACGATTTTCTTGAATTTTTAAGTTAATCATTAATCGAAATCGTTAATCAACATTTTCCTGGAATCAGAATTGATATCGGAATCGGACAAAATTTAGGAATCGTCCCAACACTTTTATATATATTTTTTGTATTTATGCTGATATTTCTTTATCTTTCAATAATAATTTTCTTATCTTTCTAATTGGTCCTCACTTATTAAATAACTTTTAATAGCTTTTGGATTATTTCTTTGTACAAAATTCATTATAAATTAGATTCTATAAAAAAAAAAATCTTGTTTTGATGATTGTTCATGACCCTTTTCACTTCCAGACTACAGTGCCTGGTATAATTATTTCTCTCTATTTTTTAACCCTTTGGACCCTGAAAGTTTTAAGACAACTATCATGTCAAAAATAAAAACAAGGTTTAAGAAAGCAATAAATTCAACACATATTTTTAAAAAAAATCAATAGTTTGATTCCAAATGTAAAAAATATATATATTGGCCCTGGCGACCTAGCAAAAAAGATGTCACAACCGATATTTCACCCCTCCATGATTTGCTAATTGGTAATTTTGCTAATTACCTATCATTTTTTTTTTTGCTAGTTATCATTTTTTACATCAGTCCAAACTGTTAATTATAGAAAGGGTAATGTTTTCATAGAATGAAATGTTACATTAAATTACAATTTATAAAATACTTAGAATATGAATGTGAAAGTTAGTCTTTAACATATTGTAAAAAGTCATTTTTGAAATTAAATGAGAAGCTCTTTGTTTTGACATCCAATTAAATAAAAAGAGAAATTTCAAATATCTTTTTGCTATTGTATTATTTTTTTCAATCTTTTATTACCAGTTTTAATCCTGCACTTAGAGAATTTGTTATGCTTTTTAACATTTGGAATCAAACTATTGATTTCTTTTTAAATACTTCATGAATTGAATTTATTGCTTTCTTAAACCTTGTTTTTATTTTGACATGATAGCTGTCTTAAAACGTTTTCACTTCTATGGGAAAAATTTTAAGATTAAAAGAACTTTCTTTGTTTTATATGAAGTAACAGTTTTTTCTTCCTTCTGACTAACTGTAATATTTTATACTTAACAGATATTTGACTTTATTGTAAAATGGTTATGGTTTTGAATAGGCTCTTGATTTCATATCCTTTGCAATCACATTCCTCTATTGTATGAAATATTTCTTATAAAAACAAAATAGTTTTCAAACTTTCAAAAAATCTAAGTTAAAGTTATGTAAAGAGCCATAAAAAGAATGCACTTGCAAAATATTTATTTTATGATGGAATTTGTAAGCCTAAAAGTATGGCTAAGTAATTTTATTACTGAGTTAAATAAATACCAGAATCTTTTTTTTTTCTTTAGATGAATTTTAATTCATGTTTTTTTTTTTGTTTTTTTTTTACTATAGAATGATTAATATATTTTCAGTTAATGTCCATACATAAATCAACTTAAAAGTTGTCAGAATAGGATAAGCCAATACAAGAAACTAGTGATGACATATTTTTAGAATCATTTACTACCTATCAGCAATAGTTTCTGCAATTTGAAATAGTTTTAATTTCTATCATGATTATATTAATATTCCCTGGCTCTATATCCATGCTTTAGACAATTTTCTTTAGTTTAGATTACTGAATAAGTATGAAGTATCAACATGTTTGATTTAGTTTTCTACTTTATTTTTCATTGAAATGTATCCGATAACTAGGCTTTAGATATGAAAAGTGAGTTTTTATGCATACAGAAAATTAGAAAAGGAAAACCTGTAATTTAAAATAGACAATTAAACAAAGTTTAAACATGAATCAGGTAAAGCTAGCAGACATGTTGAACTTTGATTTCAATGCTGGTTTTCAAGAATGTCTCCAATGCTTTAAAGTTTTTAGAACAACTGAAAATATTTCATTATTATTATTATTATTATTATCATTATGATGATGATGATGATGATGATGCCAACTTCTTATTATACTAGTTACTAACATTGCCAAGTATCTTGTTTAAAGATAACTTATCTTTTTTTTAATTTTTTTTTTTATTGATTGTTAAGTTTCATATGTCTTTGATTTATATGATACTATTGTCCTTGATGAAAAATTTAGGTTATACTAGATAAAAAATTTCTATTTTTAAAGAACAATGGCTTGGCTTTTTTTTAATATCGCCTAACATTTACTTATTGCACTCCCATCAGTTCAATGAAATAAAAAGCACAATATATTTGCCCAAAACAGTTTTCTTTGATTCACCTTAAAAGATACCTGTATTATATGTTATAATGTATTGTTTAAACTTATGCTTTATTGTCGCTATCAGGATATTTTAATTAGATACATTTTAGATTACTTTTAGATTTCTAATAGTTTTTTGTCATTAGTATATGCAAAATATTTTTTCATTTAAAAACTTTTTAGAAAAATCATTTGCTATTCATTCCATTAAAGATTTAGTGATCGTATGTTATTTCTGTCATTTTAAACATCAACCTAATGAAAAATAATTTTTTTTAATTTCAAAATTGAATTAGTACTCTTCTTCCATTTGATAGCATCAACTTAGAGAAGTTCTGTTATGGTATTCATTGAAAGTAAAAGTGTTATGTTTTAATAGAAAAAAAGCATGCAGTGCATTTTACTACATCTGAGAAAGATAAAATTCTCCGATATTTTTATGTTGCAAACTTGTTAATTCTAAACTAGTTTTTGGCATTAATCTGAAGAAACTTCTAAGTCAGTACAATGTTTTTTGAATAAGTGCAAAAATACACATTTTAATAGAACAAAATTCATGCAGAAAATACAAGTTTTCATTTTTGCTTTCAGCTTACAAAAAATCCATATTGAACATTTTAATCACTTTTTTTTCATTTTATAGATAAGTTTTTATTAATTCTAGGAAATTCACTTCTATAGAATATTAAAGCTTTTTGTTTTTATCATTATTCTTCATTTATAATTAGGAATAAGTTTCTATATGTAAGTTTTGTTTGTTGTTTGTGCTTTTTTACCAATTCTATATTCATAAATTTCAACTAAAAACCGTCATAGATTTCCATCCAAGATATTTTCTGTAATTCTAACAAACAGTGTTTTATTTACAACAAAGTATTCATATTGTATATTTAGTAAAAATGACACAAGGGATAAAAATACTCCAATAGACTATCCAGAATTATATTACTCATCTCTAACAATTTTTAGTTTGGCTTAAAATAGCAAATTACCTTCATTCTTAATTGTACGGCATTATGTGCTATCGAAGTTAAAAGTGAAAGAAATGGTCTTAGTCCTACACTAGTTCTATTTTCTCTTGAACTTTGTTAAAACACAGAGCCTTCTTTCATTAGTCTTTAGATAAAGTCTCCATTGCTTCAAGGATAAAGAAAATCTTATCCTTTTAGGTTTTCATAAGATTTCAAGCAAAAATCTTGTACATGCAGACTAAACTAGTTTCAATGGAACTCACTGTTTGCTACAGAATCTTCAGCATAATACTACTATTATGATAATACAGAGAGAAAGGAAAATCTGTTTCTTTCTACTAAAGATGTTAAATGTAAACTGAAGCCTTGCTTCACCAAATGAATATTCTCAACAGATAGGTATACAAGGTATGGGCAAAAGCTAGATGATTGTTTTTGAAAAAGCATTAATTTTATTTTTCATTAAGTTGTTAACACTAAGCATAGTATATTAGCACTCGTTTCTAGGCCAAGAAGTAAGGTTTTATTTAGCCAAAATATTCAAAATTTATAATGTTTTGATTATGTTTAAAGTAGATCGAAACATTTTTCATAATTGTTGAAAAACTTTGTTTTATAAAACCATTTTTTTTTTCTTTTTACATCATTTTGTTACTCAATGATTTCTTAAATGTACTTTACAATGAAGAAACCAGGACTAGATCACATATTGTTAAGTCTTATCTAGATAATTCCTTAAGTCTTAGCGATTAAAGCCTACGGTTACGAATTGTAAAAGAGGAATTCAAATCCCAGTCAGTATGTTATGATATATACTTTGCCGAGCACCGAGCTGAATTTGGTACAAGGCCAGTTTTTACGTGCTCATTACTTTCCTGAACTTTTTGGAATCAGTGTTGACCTTTGCTTAGATGAGTTACTCCTGCCAAGTTAATGAACCTCATTTGCTCGAAGCAGCTGAAAGTGAATGTATGGATTTTTGACTGGGATTCAAATTTGTATAATACAATTCCACAGTCAAAGCTTTTAGCCGCCCCTCTTTGCTTCCTAGTCAGTATGTTATGTTCACTTGGATTGATATTTTTACTACAGGTTAAATAATACCACTGATTTTCATTATTTAAATTATTTAGACTTTTATTCCCATCTTCATTATTATATTCAATATTTTGGCTGTTGAGAATATATGAAAACTAATGAAGACAATCAGTACCACTAATGTTCAACTTCTACCAGGTTCTTCAAATGGAATTAATGAAGAAATATTATAGTGCAAATAGAGGGCTATTGCAAGCTTAAATTGAGTAGGTGTAAATGACTTCAAATAGGATTTATATTGTAGACTAAACAGCATGATAGCTTTGAAGACTATAATTTTCATATTCAATAAAAAAAATGTTTGAAACAATAGTTCTAGCATAAAATTACTGAATGTTAATTTGTTGATAATCCTAGCCCTCAAGTGCTTGTTCAAATCATTTGTAAAGATTTAAATTTTAATATCAAACTTTATTTGCTTTTCAATAATCTAAAAAAAAAAAATTTTTTTTCTCTTCTCTTTTTTTTTTTTTATTACTCTTCAAGGAAAATGTGTGTGGGAGGAGTATCTCCCATTTTGGAAAACTGTATCTTTAGGCAGCTCTTTAATATATCTGTTATAACTGCAGATTACTTTATTCTAAGCATTATGTTAGCATCAGACTTTTCATATCCTGTATATAGGGAAGTCAACTTGGTCCAGTAGATAGGCAGTCGAGCTTCAGAATCGTAGTATGCGAGTTTGAATCAAAGTAATTCCGTTTCCATTCAAATTTTTACTAATACCGTTGGGAAAGGTATGAATCCTCACTTTCTCCAGCTATGGGTTAAATAGTGCATATTGTGTTATTAAAAAAAGTGGACAAAAAATACTGTTTACTAAAAATGATTGTTCTCAGCATTAAATGACCTAAAATAGTTGATATGCCATGAAACACGAACAAACAATCATTTAGTCTATTTTTTATATCTTTTATTGTAGCAGTTTTAGCTGTTATACTTAACGTTATACGTAAAACACAAACAAACCTATTGCGTATAATTTACATTTTAGAAACCAATTGAAAATATAATTTTTAAAACCAAAATTTTATCTTTGATTATCTTGTTTGACTTCAAATATCATAAAAATCCTACCAAACTAATATTTTCATTGGTATATTTACTTTTTTTCTGTTTTTAGCTCTTATTTTACTAAAAATCTGTAACTTAGAATTTCAGCATTTGGACTAATCTATGTAAGCCTTAAAACTTATGAGTTTGCTGAATAAGATTCTTTTTCTATGATCTGAATTTTTTCCCCAAAATATTTTGCCAAAGTTTTTTTCCCTTTTTTTGTAATGCAAATATTCTGTTTGAGCTTATTTAAGTTTATTTTAGATTTGAGATGTGAGTGATAAGAATAATTCAAGGTTTTAAGATGTCAACGTAAAAATGCCAGAGTAGTCAATAAGTTAAAGAAAACTGCTTGTATAAAAGAAATAAAAACAAAATGCTTAAGTCTTTATATTTGGATTAATACATAAATCTAGTGACCAATATTTGTTCTTATGAGTGCTTTACATATGTTGTTTCCTATTGACTGAAAACAATGGCAACATGCTCAGGTATATGAAGCATACTAGTAAAATTAATTTTACTGAACAATAAATGTGGACAGACCAATCTTAGTATTTTAGGCAGTATTGTATCCATTTAAAAGGGAACACAGTGGGTAAAACAACTTGTGAATCTACGACTTCCAACCTTAATAAATTGCAATTCGTTTTGTTTGATTCTGAATATAAGCTTATATAACAACAAGAGTCTAATCGTGGACATTTTAGACTACATTTACAGAAATGTACTTTTTTTGTAATGAAGCATTTAGAAGATTTAAATAAAGACTTAAAAATCTTATTTGATGTACAAATGGAGACTTGATTTAAATTTGTCTTTAAAAAAAAAATGAATTGTTTTAATTTATTTTTCTATTATTCAGTTGCTGAATTGATAAAGAATTCAACAACTGAAAAACGATTAAACCAATAAAGAGATTTGTTTTGGGAAAATGATTTACTAATTAAATTATTAAGCTGTAAAACCAACCAAACAAACTTAAATATAAATATTTCATTCACTTCTAACAATAAAAAACTTGTGTGTACAAAAACTAACGTTTACCAAAAATGATTGTTCTCAGCATTAAATTACCTAAAAATGATTGATATGCCATAAAACACAAACAGACTTCTAACAATAATTAATTATATTTTATAGAATTTATTTTCATGTAGTACTCCTTCAATACTAATAATAACAGTAGAGAAGCATATATTTAATAGATAGACTCTTACTTAATTCAATTCAATTATCATAAATGTATTTGGTTGATTAAAGTTTTTTTCAAATTGCATAAGAATAGTCTTGTTTTATGTAATTTCAATGAATTCAATAGTTGTTGCTTATATTTTTATATTATTAAAAAGTACAAGAAGGAAAACTAAATACAAAATGACTGAAAATGTCTTAAGTGATTGGCATATTTTTTAAACAATTCTCTATGAACACATCAAGAAACTGATAATGATCAGAGACATTTAAAATGTTTTATGATAGGAATTATAGTTCAAATGAATTACACTAGATTATATTAAATACTTGTGTGACCTTCACTTCAATGAAAAGTAATTTTCAAAATCTGAAATTGCTTGTAGACTTTCTAATTAATACATTCATAACTGAGTTTTTGTGCATAGCTCATAGCTTTTTATTTGACCACCCTAATTGAAGCAGAATCTAATGTTTGTGGATTTTATATTAATCAAACAAGTTAAACATTTAAGATATAGTATTTTATAAATGATTTTAATCATACTGTCTTAAGTGCTTTTTTCTTTATATTTTGTTTAATTTATTGAATGTTTCTCTTCTTTTACTATAATAAGATATTAGCACTAATATCATAGTAGTCAATATTTAGATTTAATAATAATTGTGATTATAAAATTCTCTGAACATTGTTCTTGAAAAATCTGCTAGAGAAAGTTTTGTCATAGAATTCCATAACAAAAATAAACATTTTCTCTCTCTGTCCCTCATGAGGTCAGTTATGTACATAATTACGTATCATCAAAGGTCACATACAGCAGGATCCACTGTCAACTTTGATTTTATTCCTGATAATCTTTATTTTTACTTTAGATATTTATGGAGACTTGAATTTTAATTTTTGCTAATTAATTCATTCTATCCAACTCTATATAGAATACAGCACAAAATATGTATGAGAAATCTTAATCCTATAGTAATGAAAAGCTGGTAATAATGAAGGTGTCATGCAGAATGCTAAGCTATGGCTATCATTCTCATCTTAATTTTCACCCCCAATTTTATTTTTTTGGCCACTCTAATAATAACGTATGAATTACTGAAGTCTCAGTTCTCCATGAGTGACTAAAGCTTTTATTAGTAAATGAAAGTACTTTGGTCTGTTCAGCTCTAATTTTGAAAAGGTTTTAGATATAACCTAGATGATCACCCATTATATGCATAACTTATTTTGATTCCAAGTGAAAGGACTTTTATTCTTTTTATTAAATACAATTTATGTTTAATTTCAGATAACTCAATCTGTAAAAAAGACTGATGTTCATAATTTCTTCTATTGTACTCAAAATTTAAATTCATTAGCCTTTTGCAAAAACTCAAAGATTCTGATGATCATATAAGCACTCAAATTTAGCAATTATTTCTTTAAGACTAAAACTCTAATAAAATTAAGATTTGTCTTTAAAATGGATCTATCTTTAGTTTTGTATTTCTAAGATTAGTCCTAAATTCATCTGGTTTTGGAAAGGTTGAGATTTTAAAAGCAGAATATAATCCAAACATACAAGCAAAATTAAGTAGCTTATCTATTGTACGTAGTTCTGAGCACTTGCAGCTTACGTTTGCCCAACATCAAAAAGTGAAAGCAATCTTTTAATTTTAGATTCTTCTCTTAACTCCCAAGGAATATTAGTATTAAGAAAATCATGTCTACAGTTTAACATAAGTTTCACCTGTTATATAATTCAGAAAAGCAGTGCTTCCATATTATTTACATTTATCTATATCCCGTATATATAATGGCTTGTGTGTGTCAGTTGAATAATAAGACTGGTCACCCTATGAAATTGACTTTTCAATTAAATTATGAAAAAAAAAAAAAATCATGAACACCAATTTCTTTAACTTAAAAAAAAAATTTCTATACAAAAATGATTATTTCTATATTGAAACCTAATATTAAAAAATGTAATTTACTTGTTGATATATGGGGAAAGTCCACTTGGGCCAGTGGATAGCTGGAGGGGATGTGGGGATTCATACATTTCCCAAGGGTATTAATCTAATTATGAACGCAAATGGAATGACCAGGATTAGAACTTGTGTATTACAATTCCGAAGTCCGACTGCCTATCCACTGTCCTCCCCAAATCCAGTTTAAGACAACATTGTTCCATTATTGTGAGAATAAAAACTAGTTTGTTGATGCAGAGGGTTGATTTTTATTCTCCTCTAAGAATGTGTGTGTGCCTAATTTTGTTTTGTAATTATAACTAGAGTATAAACTGTCAATTCTATCTTTGCTCTATTCTGAAACAATTCCTTTTACGTTTAGTTTTGTTTAATTGTACCAATTAATTTCTGCAATAAAAATTTCTTTTAATGCTTTATAAATATCAGTAAAAGACCTTCCCAAATCTGTTGCCTAATTTATTGTTAAAAACAGTTGTATTGAAAATGTCAGAAAAAAGAGTTGTGCATAGAAATTGCCACTTGAACACAGAATAAACATTAGTTTATTGATTAGAACCAATCCTTAATTGAGAATTGTTGACTTTTCATTTATTTTAGACACAACTAGAGCAAGTATTTTTTCCCCCAATATCTAAGTTTTCTTTTAGGTTTGCATTAATCTCATAAATCCTTCTTGAACAAGAAATGGTTTTAACCTCAGTAAAGAGATTGTATGCATAGTTCAATGAAATGTTTATGGTAGGTCAAAGCATCAGTTTAAATTTTTATTTTTTTTAAAGTCAATTTTAGATGTACCATAGGAGTGATAGATTTGCAAGGGGAACAATAAAAGAACATAAATGATGTCAATTAATATTTAAGTGTATATTAAAAATATTCACATTCTTTTGTGTTTTTGCCTTCTAGATCCTGGCTTCTTAAACTATGGGTCATAAAATCTTGGGGTTGTGAGATTTTAATAGTCTGCAGAACAGAGTTGCTGTCTTACAAAATAGAGTTGTTATAATAGTTTTTATTTGCTTTTTGTAATTATAATAAATTTACAACATTCATGCAGGTTTTGATTTTACATTTTTGTATGTTTTTCATGTATGGTTAATCAAATGTATTTATTTAATATTTGCCTAGGTTGCAAAAAAACTCACACTCCTAAATAGGGTCCTAATTAAAAAAAAAAAAAAGTTTAAGAAGACCTGTTGTAGATAAATTTTGAAAAATAAGATTTTATTCAATTCCTATATTCACCTCATCAAGATTACAGGCATAGAAAATGTTTTCATTTTCAGTAATTCTAGCTTTTTATTAATTTTCATTTGCTTTAAATATTTGTATTAAGTTTGGGAGTGGATATTTCAACCAGTTTGAATTTTTAATCTGCTTATGCTGATATTGCCTATACTTTATCAATATGGATGTAATACGTTCAAGCATTTAAATATAAAATATGCTACTGACTGGAATGATTTTGTAATAAAAGATTAGCTGTTTTGTTTTTTCCAGATCATATTGGCTATAAATAAGTTTACTTAAAAAAAAAAAAGTTGAAGCCTATTCATTATAGCGTTTTATAATTTTTACTTTTTGCTTAAATAACTCTTGGCAGCCAATAACAATTTAGCACAGGATGCTAAAAACTACAAAAATTTGTTTTATAAACATTTTAGGTTCTATCTTTAGATTGTTGATGCATCTATTTTCCTTGAAAGATTTTACTTTGTTTTACTTGCCATTTCGACTTATTATCTAGTCATCCTTTGTTGCTTTTGGCTTTTATATTTAAGATGCATCATAAACATCAGCACTTCCTTGTTCTTTAAAAATTATTTCATGTAAATATTGAAATGGGGAAACACTGGTCTCTATCTTAGAATCTTCTATATTAAGGACTTTAATAGTCAAAGGGAACTATATCTTGAAAGAAAGAAAGACACTTGAATTCCTGATATTACAATCATTTTAATTTTTAAAATTTTATTTTTCATTAAGGGTAACCTCTTACTAGAGTAGCATTATTCTTATTAGATTTCTAGTATCTAGGTAACTAGATATAGACCATTATACTCAAGTATTTTTCATAGCCAACAAAAATACTGTAACAAGATATTGTATGGATAATTACTAAACATTTTTGATAACATGGATCCCAATACTAATGTTGATTTGATCCTGAAAGGCGCTTGCCATTATGCAGCTAGCAAAGTTTTTTATCATCCTATCTGTATAGTATATAATGACTTGACCATTTAATTTTAAACTGTTATGATCATCATTAATAATTTACAAAAAAAACAAACACCAAAGATGATTTAATAAAGCCTTACTATATCCCTTCTGTATACTAGAATCTTGTTAAAAATTTCACTAAGCTTTATGATTTTGATGTTTATTGGGGCACAGTTGTATAATATGTGTTTTTGTTAAATTGTAAAAACTGCGTACTGTTGGGAAAGTTATGAATCCCCACATTCCCTCCAGCTATGGGTCAAATAGTGTGATTTGTGTCATTAAAAAAACTGTGTGTGTACAAAAACTAACGTTTACCAAAAAATGATTATTCTCGGCATTAAATTTATTAAAATGGTTGATGTGCCGTAAAACAAAAATAAACTCAAACTCAAACTTTTAAAATTCCATTATTTATGGGTTAAGCAAGACGTCACGTGACATTCAGAAATGGAGACGCCATACTGCAAGAAAGAACAACAACAAAAAACAATTAAAAAAAAGAAAACAGAAAGAAAAGCAATGCATTATATGTTGAATACGCTTTAAAAAAACAAATAAAGAATTCATATTTTACAGACGGACAAACAAACCTTGGAAACAAATGACTGAGTTTTTTTTTGTTTTTTTTTTGTTTTTGTTTTTTTTTCAATATTTCGTTCAGTGGCGTCGGCGTCGAGGTCTGCGTCAAATCATTAATCTTTTTTTAACATTTTTCTTTCTTTTATTTTATTTTTCCTCGTTCTTTTGCACATTATTGGACATTTTGTTTCTTTGTGTTTTTACGGCATATCAACAGTTTTGGGTCATTTAATGCCTAGCACAATCATTTTTGATAAACGTTATTTTTGTTCACACTTAGTTTTTTTAATAACACAGTATGCACTATTCAACCCATAGCTGGTCATTTGATGCCGAGAACAACCATTTTTGGTAAACGCTAGTTTTTGGGCACACATTTTTGTAATGAAAAAAATTACACTATTTGACCCATAGCTGGAGGGAATGTGGGGATTCATAGCTTTCCCAACAGTATTAGTATGAATATGAACGTAAACGGAACCGCTGGGATTCGAACTCGCGTACTACGATTCCGAGGTCCGACTGTCTACCGATTGGCCCAAATCGACTAGGCAAAAATTAGGCACAAGGCCATTTTTAGGTACTCATAGTGGGCTTTTGTAATCAGTGTTACCCTTAACCCCTATTAGTTACTCTCCCAAGTTAACGAGCCTAATCTGCCCGAGACAGATCAAAGTGAATGCAGTGGTTTTTTTACTCGGATTTCAACTCGTGTAATACGATTCCAGAGACCAAGCTTTTTCCACTGCTCCAACCTGGCTGGTATTTGAACTCGTGTACTACGATTCCAGAGACCAAGCTTTTTCCACTGCTCCAACCTGGCTGGCTTTATTACAACAGCTATTTCCCTTTCAGTCAATATTTCCATCACTTTAACCCCACCCCCCATCTCTCTCAATTCATGGTTTTACGACCCGGCCTTCATTGCGGGCGATTAAGCTGATTTATTTTATATGCTTATATTAACGACACAACTGTCTCAGAATTATCAGAAATAATAATAATAACAATAATAATAATAAATAATAATAATAATAATAATAATGATAATAATAATGATAATGATAATAATAATAATAATAATGATGATAAAAAATAAGATATGAAAAGAAAAGTGAAGAAGAAAGAAAGAATAAGGTTGTAGAGAAGGCGAACGAAGACGACGGACGGAGGGACGGCTGTCCTCATCAATTTGGTGATAATAATAATGATAATAATATTAATAACATTATTAATAATAATAATAATAAATAATAATAAAAAAAAAGATATGAAAAGAAAAGTGAAGAAAGAATAACGCTGTCGCCATCAATTTGGTGATTGTCGAAAGAATAATAATAATGATAATAATAATAACATTATTAATAATAATAATAATAATAATAATAATAATAATGATGATGATGATAATAATAATAATAATAATAATGATAATAATAATAATAATAATAATAATAATAATAATAATAATAAT
>JAYKTE010091162.1:0-13983 GCA_036873565.1 Xipholeptos notoides
GAACTATGATTTTATATATAAAACTAAGAGAACATAAAATCCGTATATTTTTATCTAAACCCAGGAAATTCCGCTAGTATTAATTTCATATTTCTATTTTATTGGGTATTTTCTAAATAATCTCTCACCATTGCAATCTTTGGTTATTACTTTATTGAGTTTCTTTTTTTTTTAAATTGACATTTTCTTCGCTCTTTTTTTTTTAACATTTTTTGTCTTTTTTCCATTTTTATTTTTCCTTTATTTTTTCTTGTTTATTTTTCTTTTTTTTTCGTTTTCTTCTTTTTCTTTTTCTGCATTTTTTCAAATCCTTTTCCTTTCTTTCCCTTCTTTTTCTTTTATTATTTGTTTTTCTTTTACTTTTCTTTCCTTTTTCCTTTTTCTTTTTATATTTTTTTATATTTTCTTCTCTTTTTTTCATTCATTTTTATTTTTATTCTTCCCCTTTTTTCTTTTCTCATAATGTCTATTTCTTTTTGTTTTTTCCTTTTCCTTTCATTATCTTTTTAATTTTTCTTTTCCAATCATTTTCTTTTTTCTTTTCTTCTCTCTTGTCCTTACTATTTTCTTTTCTTTCGTGTATCTTAATCTTTTAATATATTTTATTTTTTTTCTATTACCTTTCCCTCACTTTCCTTAGTTCCTTTTTTTTCTGTTCCTCTTTTTTTCTTTTTTCTTAATCTTAATCGTTCTTTTCCATTTTTTTTTTTCATTTTTTTTATCTTTTTCTTTTTCTCGTTTATTTTTGTATTTGTTGTTCCCCTTCTTGGGTCTTATTTCACAATTTTTTGTATTTTGTTCCCCTTTTCTCTTTCCTTCGTGTTCTAGAATTTTCTTTCTTTTCATTTTTTTCTTCTTTTTTCTTCTTTAATTTTTTTTACTTTTTTCTTTTTATTTTTTATTTCTTTTTACTATTTTTCTTTTTTTCTTTTTTTTTTGCATTCCTCTTTTTTATTAGTTACTTTCATTTTTTCTTTTTCTTTCCATTTTTATTTTCTATTTCTCATTCCTATATCGATTTCTCACATTTTTTCTTTCATTTAATAATTTCTTTTTTCTTTTATTTAGTTTTAGTTTTTTTTCTATATCTCTCATCTTTATTCTTATTCCGTTTATTTTCTTTATTTTAAATTTTCTTCCTCGCATTTTATTTCCTATGTTTCTACAAATATTTTTCATTTGTTTTTTTCATGCATATTCTTCTGATTTTTAATTTTTCGTTATAGTTTTTCTTTCTTTTCCTTTTGTCATACTTTTGTTACTTTCCTTATCTTTTCAAGTTTTATTCTCATACTTTCTTTCGTTTATTAAAATCTTTTTTCTTTTATATTTTTGGTCCTTTTCTTTTTAGCTTTTCTTCCCTTTCCTTGTTTTTGTTTTTCTTTACTTTTTCTTTATTTTTCATTTTTTTCCATTTTTCATTCTATTTGTTTTTTGTTTTTGTATTAGTATGTTTTTTCTTCCTTTTTTCTTTATCGTATTTTCTTTCATTTTTACCTTTTTCCTTCATGTGTTTTTCTTTAACTATGTTTTTTTTACCTCTTCCCTTTCTATTTCTTCCTAAATGTTCTACTTTTGTTTCTTTTTTCTGTCATGTATTTCTTCTTCCTTTTTCTTCTTCTTCCTTTCCACCTTTCTCTTCTTATTTTTCTTTTTCTATACTTTTTGCCGAAGAGAGTTCGAAGAAACTTCAAAATAAATTTGAATTATTGCATGGCAAAAATGAAGTAGGTTAACTTTTTCAGAAAACCCAGCGACTCTTCTCTTGCATTTAGTGATCAATTCATTGAATGCCCTTGTTCTCAAAGCTAAAGGTGGTTAACCTTTATTGATTAAACGTGCGAGATGAATTCATTCTTGCACCATGAACATCCTTCGAAAGTTAACTTCAATGCCACCAAACCATTCGCTTTCTCTACTAACCTTCAATTCTTAATTAACTTATTGTGATATACGAATTCATACATTTGCGTAAGATATTATAGCAGAGTAAGTACCGACCCTCTCAGCCCTTCTATCTACTCTTGGAATTGCTTCGCGTATTGATAGTTCTCTTGGAGGGAATTCTAATCGAATAAGTAGCTAGGATTTCATTACCTTTCTTCAAGAAGAAACTCGTGAGTGGAGAGAGAAAAGTTCTCGTACTATTAAATTGTAAAACGCGAGTTCAAATTCTAGTCTGTCTTTGACATTTAATTCCAGATTAGCATCCCTTCATTCTTCAATGTTACACGATAAAAAGTAAAAGTTTTCCTCTTGTATGAAAATGAAAGCAAAAATATGTGTTCAGCTGCCGGAAGACTAATAGGCCGTTAAAAACAAACCGATTAATTTATCCCTTCAAATATGGCAATCTGCCATAGCTGCAATATAATACCGAACCTGGGGACAAGGTAGGGTTGCTTATTAGCCGCAGCAAATGGCCGTTTTTGGTGATTCAATTCTCAGGCATGGAGTTGTATTTTTTCTTGAAAAGACATGTCGATTTATGATGTGAATTGTTCTGGGCTGTTTCCCTTTCCTGATCATAGTTTCTAGAGGTGGATTTCTAGCTGTGATGATTGAACTGCAGAAGCTAGCTTGGTGTTGAATAATCAATGACATGCACACAGGTTTATATATAAGACATCTTAACTATTTTTATTTAAATCAACATTTATATTAAAAAAATGTTTTTAGAATAAGTACATTCTTAATTCTAGAGAAAGGAATAGATGGGGTAGATACTTGGGGATTATTGCGCCTGATACGGACCCTATGCACCTTATTACTCTGCAAAATGCTATTATTTATAAATAAATATATATACAAACACACACACACATATATAAACATATATATTTAATTTAATCCTCATATATGTAGAAATAATGACTCATTATCATTACAAATTTTACAAAGAAAGCAATAGAAAACTCCACTCAGTCAGACATTGTGAACGAATATAAACTGATTTAATAAAATTATATTTTCATAAGCGAAAGCAGAAGTATCCTTTATCAAGTCTAAAAAAAGATATAAATGTTTCACCAATTATATAAAGGATTAAAATATTTCTAGTTCTTTTATGTTATACTTCATGAATTTTAATGTTTTCACCTCTAGAATGATTTAAAGGTAAGATTTATTTCCTTTCTTCAGTCTTATTTCATGATTGTTTTTATTTTTGTCGTGGTTTTTTTTATCAATTTGATTTATGCTTTCTGCATGCAAACAAAATAGTCACTGGGGGATATTCTTCAATCACTAAGATGACTTGAGAAACCAGGAGATTCTCGTGGGTGTAATTGTAAATTTTTACACAAATTCTTCTTAATCCATATTACCTCTGATTAGGTCGGTTAAGCAAGAGCAGTATGATGTTGGAAGACCGAAAACTGTTCAATGACCGACACAATCTTTTGTAATACAAGAAGAGGAAGGACCTGTATATATAATTGCAAGCTTCATACGGATCAGTTTCATCTTTAATATAACTCCTTAGTTCAGTTTATGTCAACAGAATTAAACTCTGGGAGGATCGAGGTCTGACTTACTAGAGTCTCAGACAAGCATTCTGACAGCTACACCAAGAGGATGCTTATCAAAAGTTTGGGGCTTTTATTGGGTTAAGAATAAATTGCTATTGATCCACCATAAACAACCAAATAATTAGTGCCAAGCACAATTAAATAGTATTCTTGCATATTTAAGCATATACACATATACAGGTACATAGACATAACACGTACATGGAGAAGCACGCACACATATATATATACACACATACATGCATGCATAGATATATATATATGTGTGTGTTTGTGTTATATATGATATTAATTAGCCTTGACGAAATAAATAATATTCAGTATTCGTCAAACAGAACATGAGGATATTCGCTTCTAGTTACAGAAAAAAAATACATGTACACAGAAACAATTACATACGTACATATATATATTATATATACAGAGTTAACGTAACAGTAAAAGTAAGTACACACTATTAATTTCAAAGAAATAACTGAGATAAATATTAGGGAAAACAAAATATGAAAGACTAAGTAATTAAGTATAATGATATATGTATATTTGATATTGTTACATGATTAATCCACTATAGCTTCCCTGATCAATCAGAAAGTGGAAGTAAATAAACAAAGTTATACCGAGAAAACTACATTGCATGTCTTTATGAAAATCATAAATGATATAACAACTTAAGTAAGAATGTGTCTTTCATTAGGAAATTATTGTGAGTGCTTCGAACAACTTTTTATTCGTTTTACTTTATACATTGGGAAAAGACTCCAAGTTCGTGCTTTATTAATATTATGTTTCCGTTAATCTAAAAACCTCGATTAATCTTTAAATACTTATTTCAAAATTTGAATCTTTTTTTTTTTTGCTTTCACGTCTTTTTTCTGTATTTTTTGTTATCAGACCATAAAAATCATGCTTTAATTTTTAATTCATAAATTCTTTTATGGTTTATCAAATTTATTATTTCTTCTCTTTTGTCGTATTAATGTCAGTTTTGAAAAAAAAAAACGTAATCCCAACTAGAAATTCTGAAACCTCTTGTTATTAGACATACGGCCTCACCTGTAAGTTTTTCCGGAGCAATTTTGCAAACGTGTTT
Organism: Xipholeptos notoides; assembly: GCA_036873565.1. Classification (NCBI taxonomy): domain Eukaryota; kingdom Metazoa; phylum Mollusca; class Cephalopoda; family Idiosepiidae; genus Xipholeptos; species Xipholeptos notoides. The sequence continues at coordinate 4,624 of JAYKTE010091162.1, forward strand.
TTCTTGTTTAAGAAATAATGAATCAACATTCTTTTAAATCTATTTGTCAACGCTAATTACACTATAATAAATATAGAAATTATTCGCTTGAAGAATATATCTTACTCTTCAACACATTTGAATTACTGGAATTCAGTTTGACAATTAGTATTTTTGGCATAATCTGGATTTTTAATACCCTCTGTAAATAGTCTGTATTCTAATAATAGTGATTCGCTATTGCAATTCAATTATTCGAAAAGTTTTGTTGCTATAAACATACTATTACTTATTTTCTGAAATTTTAGATTAATTTCGATAATTTGATTTAGAATATTCAAAACACATGGTTGTATTTTTTATTGGGCACTTCTAAGCCGATATATATCTATATATATCGAATTTCTGAGGATAACCATACAAAAAACGTGGAGTAATGTTGGCAAAAGCCTTTACTTGTGTAAATGTTCAATGGAAATTATCTAGAAGTTATGAGTTCAATTTCCACTGCAGTCTTAAGGCTATAAAGACTAGATTAAACAGATTAAGAATATTATTAGTTTTCAATCAACAAAGGAAAACAACCTAGAACCGTGGATTGAGAAATGGGTTTGGGTTTGACTTTGTTTGACTTTGTTTGACTTTGTTTGTTATAAAGCTTGTGGTTACATAAACCCAAATAACATATTTTTAATGAATCATTAAAATTATACTCTGTTTGCTCTAAGGTATTTATCATTCTAGATTTTTAATTTGTGTGATCTACACCTTGGGTGAACGATCTAAAATCGGCAAATGAATGTCTATACTAACCTGAATATCATAGCGTTTTTCCGAGCTCAGATGTTGCACATAATGGAAAATCTAATTTCAACAATACAAACTTTAAAAAACATCATTGAAGCTTTAAATATTGTCGAAATGAATAAATAGCGAATTGAAAGATATTTTAACAAAGCTAGCCAAAATTACAGCATCTAAGTTGTAATTAGGATTGATGTATCAAATTAATTAATGCAACCAAATTTTGCTTTAGAAAAAGTTATGGAAAAATTCATCATGATTTTCTATACAAAATTCTCAAAAATCTTCCTCACCACTTTTACAGGCTTATAAAAGTGATTTTTTCGTCTGGTAACAAGATTGTTAATAAACATATACGTAGTCTAATAAAAACTATAACAATAAAATATTAAAATAATAATCAAAATAAATCCAACTTTAGAAATATATTTATTAGCTTTCATGTTATACGCATTTATCTATTTTGTCTTTTAGAACTACACATATTGGTCTAGATTGATTTCTATAAGGCCTTATAAACCTTCTTAGTCATTTAATGGTGGGAACGAGCAATTTTATCTAGCATCTTTTTTTGTCATCACATTGTTTTGGATTACACAAGTATTACCACTTAATCCATAGCTCGAAGGAATATAGGGACTCATACCTTCCCCTAGGGTATCAACTTAGAGCTCAGGAAGGCTGACTAAACGCATGATATTGTATATCACTAAAGTATTCCATATCTAAAACAAAACTGTTTGAGAATTGCTTGCAGGTTACTTTCCCTAAATCGAATGCTTATCTTTACCCTATAATTATAAAAGCATGCCCTTCATAAAATGATGGAATCTTGAAGCTATAATGCCCATGTTTGGATCAATAAGGTAAGAATGATAGATAAAACTCGTTTATCAACCATCGTTGCATTTAAAATGCCATTCCGTAAACTTATATCCAGTTAAACGGGTCGCGCCCTTGTAACTTTGACAAATATTTCTTTAAGTGGAATATTTATTGAAGACTTTCATCGCTGATAAAACTAAATATAAGAAGGTAAGAATTTAATAGATTTTAAGAAAGAGAAAAACTGGATGCGGTAAAGAGAAAGAAAAAAAAGGAAAAACGTAAGTAAGAGAGAATATGAATGTAGGAAAGAATATATGAAAGTTCTGTTATTTTTTTTATTACCTGTTTCTTTGTTGTTGTTTTGAGTTTTGTTTTATTTTGTTTTATTTTCAGGTTTTTGAAATAGAATGTATGAGTGAATGTTTTATTGACTGAAGTTAAGTGGGTAAATTATCAAAATAAATGTAAAGGTATTAATGAAAGAATAAGCTGAAAAATATTTCTAGGACTTTTTAAGTGATCAAGCTCGGTAACCAACATTGTAAAATTTTATTACTAATTTGCTGCTCTCTATTGACTGGCAGTATGCAGGATCATCATACTAAAGGTTTATTTGTCTGATGATTACAGGAAAGAATCTGACTATCCTTGAAAAACGTTGACACTATGTCTAACATAATTGATTATATATATATATGTATGTATGTGTGTGTGTGTGTGTATGTGTGTGTGTGTGTGTGTGTGTGTGTATGTATTTGAATCCGTCCAAATCTATATGGGCAGAAGACCAAGTATGTTACTGTATTGCAAAGTAGACTGTTCAATATTTATAAAATATAAATAGAGCCATTACATATATATATATATATTTATATATTGACTACGACCCTGGGTTTCCGCACCGACGTGCTTCGTCAGGCAGTCAGTTTGAAAGTGGTTCTAAAATAATTTTTGGTGATTATGAATATTGTCAATGTGTAATTGTTTTAATTGTTGTTGTTGTAGAAGTTGTTGTTCTTTTTGTTGTTTTTGTTGTTGCTTTGTCTGTTTTTGTTCGATAGAAATTAATTGTGTAAATTATCAAATAATTAAAATGATTAAATTTGTAAAATCACAAATCTTAATTATTCTTTAAAAATTAAATAAGAAAATTTATTTTTAAAAATTATTTTATAATAAGAAAAAATGCTTTTTTTTTTCTAAAATAAATTCTTTTCCTAGCATTTTCTTTTTTTTTTACTGAAAAGAATACATTACAATTTATTTTCTCGAATTGTTATTTGAACAAGAGAAAGCTTACAACTTTGAAAAAGTTTTTTTTGGATAAAAATGTGACGCTAACAATAATTATAACTATCAAGTGGCCACAGATCACACAACTTAACATCAAAAGTAGGAAAACTATAATTTGAGAAAATCCTGTAGAAGAAGAAAGGAGTAACACACACGTACGTAACACAAACACAGGAAGGCACACACACACACACACACATATATATATATATATATATATATATATATTATATGTATATTGTTTTAATGATAGGAGTAAAAGAATACAAAACAAATTTTTATCGTAAATTAGACGTTGATCTTCACAAAGAAATAACATACCATTTCAATATCTATCAGATATAAAATGCTCAGAAATACATGAGCGGAAGCGCGTAAAGAACAAAACTTGATACCTCCTTGCAATCTGAAAACGTTGTAATCTATATGGCTTTAAATTGAGCCCGGAAAAAAAAGCTATAAACATTGTAATCTACATTGATCCAGGGTTGATTGTTATCCAAGAACAAATTTCTAATCAAATTAAGAGCAAAAGAAAGAAAGAAAACAACTTTTGTTTAAACCAGTTGAAACTGAGAAATGTTTTATTTATTTATATTTCAGAAGTGTCCTTGTTCTGATATTAGACAATGTTAATAAGAAATAATTTTGATCGCTCTATTTTCCCACCCCCAAGATAAATATCTTGGAAGAAAACTGAATTTAGAATTAGCCTTTAACGGCCTTGCCTCCTTGCAATCTGTAAACGCTATAATCTTTATACTTTTTAATTGAGTCCGAATAAAATATCTATCATCATTGTAATCTACTATAATTTGAGAAAATGTATTTGTTTTAGTAAAAATAAGAATGATAAATCTCTATTGCCCTTTCATTAATTGTATTATATTGATTAATTTCCCAGAATGCAGTACTTTCAACTCAACTGACAATTAAATTTCATACACTGATAGATACTTCAAATACAGTGTCTACATGTGGTTTGTTTTATAATAGTTTAACTAGAATAAGAATTTTTGGTCAGATTGTATTTTAAGCAGTGATTATCCTGGAAAAAAATTAATGGCCCGTTTCCAAAAGTTTTCCGTACAAATTTTTGTTACATTAAGTCGTGATTTTAATCTTAATCCACTAACAAGATGATGACATTTGGGCTAGCTTTGTCCAAAAATCTGACCATTTAAAATTCAGTTGTCTATTGACTGTGACAATATTTAGTACAATCAATGATGGTTTTGTTTAAGCTTGTGTTGTTATAATTAAATCCTTTCAACTGTGAAACATCTAAGCATAGAGAAAGTAGTATGACACCAGGGGAATATTGGCATTCGTTTGCCTATTTTTTCTTCCATTCTGAGTGATGGTCACAAAATGAAAAATATAGATTTATTTTAGTCTTTTTGGCCTGTAACCTATTTGAGAGAGATTTTGTCAAAACTGATGAAGATCTAAATTTCGAATACAAGCATTTAAAGAGGAAAGAAAAAATTAAAGGAGACAAATTTTCTTGCAAACAAATTAGTGCTTAAACTTTGAATTTTTTCATGACTATTTCTTACATTTTCTTATAATATAAGTCTTCGAGATCTATTGGACATAAAGTGTTCAGACATATGGCCGTGCAAGCACTCTCATAACAAAACTTGATGCCTCCTTGCAATCTGAAAACGCTGTAATCGTTCTGATTTGAGCCCGAAAAAAATATCTATAAATATTGTACTCTACATTGATCCAGATTTCATTGTTTATAACAAATACATTTCTAAATAAATTCAGAGCAAAGAAAAAAAGTCATTTTTCGTGTAAACCAGTTGAAACTCCCAAATGTTTTATCAATTTATTGCTGTGGATTAATGGTAAAGAAATAAACGAACACCAAAAATAGTGAAAGTAGAACAGTAATTTATATTATTGGACAGAAATGTAATACAGAAGAAGGGTTCGTAACTAGCCAATAACGGCGTCTAGTCTGTAGCCATGTCACGTGGTAATTTCGCTGCGATTAGTTCAGACCAACTGAATATATAGAGAATGGGCGAGTCCATGTTGAGGGAAATCCAGGTATGTCCCACAATACCCCCTGCCAAGCATTTTTGTTTTTTTCACATAAAGAAAAATTGTTAGTATTTCTTTTTGGTCTCAACGATGTAAGGATTAGAGAACTTTCTCTTTCTCCCCGATCGCCGCTGTTCTATGGCTGCTTGGGGAGGTTTAATATCAAATGTGTCATATAGCGATTTGATAGCTTGTTCCTCATCTTGAGGTGTGTGTTTGGAATCGTCACTTATTTGGTTCAGTTGTCATTTATGTGTTGCGATATGGCCTAGAACGATGTATGTTGTATTTCCAATTCGTTGATCAGACTTTCCCTGTTCCCAAAAGGAAGTATTTTCACTATAATCTTTGAAGAACACTTTTTACCAGAGTTATACTTTTTGATGGGAACATTATTTGCTTGTTTAGGCAGTAGTTTTTCGAAGACTAGGCGTATTTTTCGCGCGAACTTGGTCTTTGCAGGAAGCGTTGTTTTGGAGTTATTCGGGTTCGGTATGATTCTGTAAACCTGTAGGAGCTGTTGTAAGGCCTTTTTAAGGGTGTTCCGGAAGCTTTATTTAATGTTCCCTTCAGTGTGTCTACGAACCGTTCTGTCTGATTGTTGGACTTTGGGTGGTATGGAGGCGTGGTGATGCGTCTTATCTGGAAACTTTCGCAGAATTCTTTGAAATCAGATGACGCGAACTATGTTTCATTGTCACTGACCAAGCAATCAACGATATCAAATCGTGCAAAAAGGTTCATGAAGGGAAGTGATGGTGATCCCTGTGGTGGGTCTTTTACACCTAAGTACTTCAGGCCATTTTGTATAACTATTCACTACAACCAATTAGTAGATATCTTCCATTGGGCCTGAGAAATCCACATGTATACTAGACCAAGGTTGGTCTATTTTGGCCAAGGTTTATAGGTAATTCGTGGTGTCTTTGCTGCCAGGGTAGATTTGTTTTTTTCTTTCTTTGAAGTGACAACGAGAAAAAGGATTTCTACTTACAGTTTGTTTAACTAAATATTCTGGGTTTTCATCTGGAATTTTGCAATTTCTTGGCACTGAGGTTTATTTTTGTTGAAACTTTGAACACTGAAATTTTAAGCCGTGAATTCGTTTTGTTGAGTCGGCGAGGTGTTTTAGTGGCACGTTGAAAATTGAATTATTTCCTCTTGTGTCGTTCTTTTAAGGTTTGAAGCTTTATGGTTTGCGTACATGAGTTCCTTTACAATATTCCTTGTCCGTCATCCTTCTCGCCACTGTTGTGGGCCAATGGTAGAGGAATTAACAAACAAAACAACTGGTGAAAGTAGAACAGTAATTTATATTACTGAACATATATATATTACAGAATAAGGGTTAGTAACTAGCCAATAACGGCATTTAGTCTGTAGTCATATCACACGGTAATTTCCCGGCGGGTAATACAAGCTCACTGAATATGTCGGGAATGGACGAGTCCATCTTGAGGGATATGTGATTATGACCCCACATCATTTATATTTTCCAACAATTTTCAGAAGTTTCTTTATTGTTTATCAAATATTTACTACATCATTTTTACTCATTGTTTCTCGGTTTATGATGAAATACCGTGATTTGTCTCATATTGAGTTTCCCTGGGTGTCTCTGCTATATTAATAGGCATCTACATTTTCAGTATTCAATATATTAGCTAAAATGATTCATGAGTTAGCCATGCTTTTACCATGACATTTTTTTAGATGTTGCTAGATTGAAGTCTCTCTTAGGTGAACCTCTGGAAGAAATTAAGTCTTGTATCTCTTTTATTAACCGATGTTTTTGCAATTGTTTTAATAAAAATAAGAATGATAAAACGTAAAAAATCGAGCAGATATTTCTTTGACTTTTTATAAATGCTTCATCAGAGGATGCGTTTCAAATAAAACCTTAACACTGACCTTATACCAACCGATGTAAAGCTTCTGACTTGGCACCCAATATAAATGTCCAAAGATTGGCCACATAACCTAGGTCATGTGAAAAGATACCATGCAGACTTGAACTAATATCGACAAAAGAACCCCCACTTATTATTTGATAAAGCCCTTTGAATGATGAATGAACAAGCGCGGATAGTGACAGTCTTAAAGTATTGTAAACTCGAGACAAACCCCTTCACAGGTAATCTGTATGTATATGTGAGAGTTTGTGGTAATTTGACCCATTCGTTAGAGAATGTTGTCTTTTTAATAATATCCCAACTCCCTATCTCTTTTTGTTTCTCTATCATCTTCAATTATATGTGTTGTAAAAAATGATTAATTATCTACTGAAACGTGTGAAAAAATTTGTATTTCTGCTTGTGATTAACAAACTAATTGGTTTGGTTGGAAAACTTTCAGTGCCAAAGAAACGAATGTCTTCGTAAACATGATTTCCGGAAGTATTGATTCACAATAAGTTAAGGTCATTTACTTAGAGTTTCTTCTGTGTATCGCTTTCGGATCTTAGAGGTCAATGCGTGCTGCTAAGGGTTGTCAAGTGGAACAAAATATAAACGATTCATAACCAAACGTTCTACAACATTAGAAAGACGTGCCCGAGCGAAATATTAATGTATTTTATCTAGCTCTGTTGTTTTCTCTTTGTTTTTCTACGTATATATATTAAGCACCAACGTAGGTGTATAGACGGATTTGCTACTGGATATTAAACTTCTATAATATTTATTCCCAAACATTATATATTTTTTAAATTTTGGAACATTTTAATCACACACACACACAAACACACACGCCAAACCACTGAGTCACCAAAAATTATATATTTACAAAGATAATTACGTATACATTTTACACACACACACACACACACAATTTATAATGTAACTTGTAAAACAACCTCATACACACAATTTTTTTAAATACTTAAAAAATCAGAATTTATTATGAAAATAACGATACATCTACATTTGAATATTGAAGGAAACTTCTAGAAATATAATGTCAGTTTGAAATGAAAAATGACATACAAATACATATGAGGGTCATTCCAAAAGTAATTGCTCCTATATTTTTAATTCTGAATGGATCAAAGTGGATTGCAAATTGGTTGTTCATTTTACCACTACCATCTTCAAAGTTTTTCCACTCTTAAAAAATAACTTTAAAAAATAGGAAGCATTACTTTTGGAATGACGCTCATGAAAAATAACTTTAACAAAGAGGTGGGATTACTTTTGGAACAACACTTGTACATTTTCACACACACAAAATAGAGTTTGCAAAAACAATCTTAAGTCTTTCTGGAGGAGAGTTTTTCTTTCTATGGAAAGAGACTGTTTTGAGGTGGAAGGAAACTACTAATTAAAGTAATATTGTAAAAAAAGTAAAGAAAATAAGTGCGCACACACACAAGCCTGAGTATTTAATAGGTATATACATAACTTTGAGAACATTATTCTTTTTGATATTAAAAAAAATGTTAATTCCACTACCCTAATTCACATATAAACACACACCTACACACACTCATGCACATACAAACACAAACATTCACATAAGAATGCATTCACATGCAATTATGAGCACTCACACAGACATGCATATATGCACACATTCATATACAAACACATATTTTATTACTTATGAATCTGTTTTCTTTCTGACAACTTGCATGTTAATAGACATTTTTCAACGCACATCTTAAGTGCTTTAAATCGTTTGAAAAATGCAGCTGCTACGTCAAAAATAGAGAGATGTTGCTTTTTCTCTCTCAGTTTTGGCCATACCTAAAATATTGCATTGGCAATGCTAGGTTATGCTGCTAGTTACAAAGAGAATAATTCACCTGAGCAATTATTATATATAAGATTTATCATATTAGAGAATTTTGCATCATGAATCTTCAGAATATTTTGATTTTTAAATTTTTATCATCCAGAATTCTCTGTGTTAATTACCTTTTTTATTATATTAATCAGTCCAAATTAATTGGTTTGCATTCAGCTCAAACAGTCTTCAGATGTCAGTATGTCAATAGATTAATATGTAGATCCAAATAGGTCGCAACTGTTTCATTATAGGTCTTTCATGTGTTCTCTTCTGTATTCACACAAACACATTGTGCAATGGATTATAAACTATTAAAAAAGCAATACAAAGTAAATTTGAATATAAAATTAATATTGATATTGACAACATTTTGAAATTAGCAATTCATTTTATAAGAACTTAATTTCATTCAAAAAACGACTATATAGAATAAAGTTCTAACTTTGGAAGTTCTGTTTTATGAAGTTTGTAATCAAATTTGCACTGTATAAATTTTCAAATACATTGTATATAAAGATTATAGAAAAAAATAAATAATAAATAAAAAACGCTTTTATGAAAGTAATAAAAACATTTTTTTTATTTTTTCTATAACATACAAAGTATATGTAGTTT
>JAYKTE010091272.1:0-13981 GCA_036873565.1 Xipholeptos notoides
TGTATGACACATACAACACACTTTCGATTTGGCCTTTAACAATATAGATATATATATATATATATATATATATATATATATAGATATCGATAGATAGATTACGACTGATTAAATGATCATTCTTAACAAATTCGCATTCAACAGTTATATGACTGACAGAAGTTCTTGAGATTCCACAGATTTTAAATAATGTTAGGAAATGTGTTTCCACTAATGTGGAGGTGATTTGTCCATTTCCATCTGCCCTGATAGGGGCTATTTCTGAATTTTAAAATAACCCAAATTTACTTCAAACATAACACACTGGAACTCTTGATTTTCACTTTTCTGACTGATTTTCAGAAAGGACTGATGAATACTTTTTAATTAAGTCACAGAAAGTATTTGAGGGCTGTTTTTATTTTTTATTACCAAACTATGTGATACTGTTATCCGTGTGTATAATTTTGTATCTAGGTACCATTCCATATATAGAAGTTTATTATGTGTGGTCCAATCTGTTTTTCAAAAGTTAGTCAATCAAATTATCAACCTTATATCCTTATTATCCTCAGATATCTAGTATACTAGAAGGTGTGTTATTAATAGCTTAACTAAAGTTCACAACTAGAGCAAACATTAAGGAAGACATTAAGTCTGAGGCTAGAAGTTGAACTGTTATCAGTCAATAACTCCAACAAATTTTTGAACCAGCTAGTTTCAGTTTAATTTTGCTGAAGATTTTAAAGGTTTCAATAGTTTTACTAAATGTGTTTTATGTATTTCTTGATTGATTATCCATTCCATTTGTGTGTACGTTTTTTTTTTTGGCTGTTGTTACAATATAATTGCTAAATCCAACATCAATACTAAAAAAAAACACACAAAAAAAAACCAATTAATGAATATATAACACAGACTCCTAATCTATAATAAGGGTACTAATACATTTTTGTGTATTTTCACACAAGATTTTATCAACAATTTTAGAAAAGAATTAGGGAAGAAATTCAGTTCATAATAGCCCCGAAGATAATTTAATCAACTGGGATTTAAAGTAACGTTTTATGATTCATGAATCTCAGGCATTATTATTATTATTACAGATTAAATCTGATTTAATAGAACGAGGGTGACACAATGATCCAACAAAATTTACATTGACAACATAAACACAAATGAATTTATTTGGGGGGGGGAGGTTCAGAATTGATTTGCTTATTTTAAAGTATTAAGCAGAGTTAATAATTTTTTGTAATATCTAACATAGAGATAACCACCTAGAAGTATGAAAAAAAAGATCTAAAAAAACAGGCTAAAATAGAAGACATGGTAAAAGTATTAGATATCTCAATAATAGTATTTACCAAAACAAAACATTGTATTATCTATTAAATCTACCTAATAGCAGTTTGCCTATTCTAAATCAAGGACTAAAAAATGTAAAAATAGATATATAGAATTTATCTGCAAATCTATTTCTATTTAACTTAAAAGACATTCTTTTTTATATTATTAGTACAACATTCTATTAATGTATATAAAATAGAATTCTTAATTAATTAAAATTTTCATTATGAACTATCAGTAACAAAAGAGAAATATCAATCAACCATTTTCGTGTTCATTTTTTAAGATTTAACTTTTAAAAATTTAATATTAATTATTCAATTTTTAATACGAGGGTCATTCCAAAAGTAGTGCTTCCTATTTTTCAATTCTGACTAAATTGATCAGAGGGGATTGCAAATTGCATTATTACGATGACTGAACTTATGCATTCATGACCAGAAAATTTCATCACTGTTGAAAATACTGACATGCATCAGAAGCAGAAATGCATCATTGAATTCCTTCATGCAAAAAAAAAACTGAACCGGTCAACATCCACCGGTGCCTGTTGAATGCTTACAAAGCTGATGCAGTTGATGTCACCTCAGTTATGAGATGGGTTCATTGATTTCAGAGTGGTAACAGTGATGTAAATGGCAAAGCAGGCTCTGGACACGAAAATGAACTGCCTCATTCATCGCTGGCAAAAGCGCATTGAGAATGGTGATGAATATGGAGAAAAATAAATTCTGGAGCATAAAAGGCTACTCGTTTTAAAGATAACATTTCTGTCTTCAAAGCGCTTTAACTTTTAAAAAATAACTTTAGAAAATGGGTGGCATTACTTTTAGGTTGGTTTTATTTTGCAGCATATCAACCCTGTCAGTCATTCAAAGCTGAAAATTGTCATTTTTGATATCTTTTTTTAAAAACAGGTCATTAGAATAACAGTAATTACTCTAACTAATTTATAAAGAAAATATAGATGAAAAAAGAATGAAGCAGAAAAAATTTGAAGTTTGAATTTTCATGTAATTATTTCTAGTCTAAGCATTAAACCACAGCACTACAGATACTTCTCTGGATGTGAAGAATCAGTTTATAATGACATTTAATCTTAACAGACAATCCTTATACTTGCACATAGAGAGAACTATCCTGACCAAATTTAGACTGTCTCCTAAACTTTCAAGTGAAAAGTAGAAGGAGTACTAGTCAGTACCAAAAAGAGCTCAGAGCTGGCTGAATTGCATAAGACAATTGTGTGTGTGTTTTTTTTACAAGGTGTTCAGAGCTCAGTAATTATATTATCATTATGGCAAGAACACAAAACATACAGGCTATCTATTTTTGACAAGTATTTCTTTTAATTCCCCATTCTCTTTGGCACTTTGACATAACTGATAATTAACAAACAATCCAAGCTAGTAAGCATAATGACCAACAATTAATTCTTTAGACGTAAATGCAAAGGATGAGCTAAAAAGAGAGAAATACACTTTAATCTTATTTATTGCAATTAATTAGAAAATACTGGTGTTAATCTTTAAAAAAATGTGAGAAATTTGTTGGGAGCAGAAATATTTTAATAGAAATATGAAAATAATAAGTGACAATAAATAGATGCAATGCAAAGAGCTCTAAAGTTAAAACTAATGATTTCTCAAACAGAAAAAAAAAAAAAATCTATTATTTAAACAGACACTGATTAATCTTTAAAATACATTCAATCTTTCATGACCAGAACTTCTGTCTGGCATCTGTTATCAAGAAAGACTCACACTTTTGCCAAGTTCTTAAACTTCATAATAAACACCAGAAGAATACCAAACTTTATACCAGCAAAAACATTGCATATGTAACAAAGATGAGAACAATAGAATGGATACTTAAAAAATACTAACATGTAGGTAAAAATTTGTAAATGGTTTCCTGCTTTTTATACAGTATATTCAACTTTTATTGGGTCTTGTCTTATTTAGCTCAAGAAAATTTTCATATAAGAAAAGCTCTTAATTTCATTTTGAATAAAAATGAATGTCCATGTCAATGGAATCAGTAAAAATATAGAAATAAATGTGTGCATAAAGACTTTTTGAGCATGTTGGAAGGAGAAATGTTGGTGTCCTTCAGGTAATGGCTAAAACTTTCGAATCATATCTTTAAATCTTAGCTTCTCTATTTACTTTTAGCTAATACAGTCTATGAGTTATAGATTAAATAGTGTATGTCAGAGCTATGCTGTCAGAAACTGATGTCTCTGATAGGACCAGTGAGGACAGTTAGGTCTGGTTTAACCCAGATAAGTCTTGAACATCTTTAGATTATTTGAGCAACAAATTTCTAATGTGGATATTTGATAAGTAAAGGTACTTTGCCTTCCTTGACAAGTTCGTTTAATCTTAGCAAACATTGAACTCCCAATATTCAGGAACCATTCATAAACATTTTTCTTCATGGGTTTTATTCAACATATTCCATTCCAACTTGCTAAGACAAAAGGTAAAGGCTTCTAGTAAACACTTTAACTTTTTCTACTTAGATATATTCATTATTTTTCTAACTTCAGAGAAGAATTTACTATTTAAGGTATTTGTACAAAAGCCTCTTCATTAGTTCATATTTATTCTTGCGGGACTGTATGACCTGTTTAACAGATTTCAAGGTTTATCAGAATCATGCAAAGACTGGATAATTTAGAGAGCAAAAAATGCATGAATAACTCAAAGGATGCAGTGTTTAATCATTATCAAAATATGCAACACAAATCCAAATATCATTTAATACAAAGGTGTATAACCCAAAACTCTGAAAGAAGAAACATTCACCAAACAAAGAGTTATAAACATTCATTTGGGTTGAATTAAAAAGATTTTCTCAAATCATCATGGCCACTTAATTTCTAAAATCCTAAAACCTATTGGGCATTAATGAGCTTATAAAATGAACATTTCAATTTTGTTGACTGTTCAGGATGTAACTTCATGTAATTCAATAATCTGCTGTTAATATTGACAGCAAATTTTAAACCAAAATAAAATTTCATGAACAAGTCTTGCTAAAAGGGAACATTGATTCACATTGAACCGTTTTTCAATTTCATTTCTGAACCAACCATGTTTAAGAAAAATCTAACTGCCATAAGAAACCTTTTATTTTTCAATTGTTTAAGCTGCCAGAAGTATATTAAGAATACCATTTCAAATTATTTGTTTTACGGCATATCAACCATTTAGAAAGACACCTCAACAAATATTTTTTCCCTTTATAAAGGGACTGATTTAAAAAAACAGTCATAACATTTATCAACTTGCAGCCAGGAAAAATCATATTAAAGCTTCCCAACAGTGAATTCATATAATAATGTATTTTGGATATTTTCAATTTCTAAGTCATTTCAGATTAAGACTTTTTCCCATTTACTAGCAAGCATGCAAAGTGACTCCATTCACTAATACAGGAGTCAACTTATTTATAATAATATCATGTACCTGTAACTGGCCTCACATCAAAAACTGTATAAACAGACAGCAGGAAGAAAATATTTATTAATCAGTTTTATCCATAAACATAAAAGCCTAAGAAGCAAGCAAAGAATCTGTCAATAAAAAAAATAAACTAACTCATAGAGCATACAATGAAAGGAACCAATGTATTGCAAATTAAGGATCAAAATATCAAATGGTAAGTGTTGGATTCCTTAAACATTTGATTATTCACAACTGAGTAAAGACATGTTACATATCTTAATCTATAATTCAGATAAGCACTACTCAACGTGTATTCAAATGCAACTGAATCAATCCTGTAGATCATTCCATTCTATTTAGTAGCCATAATACTGACTTGAAAAATATTGACTGATTTCTGTTTTGAGTAGTGAAAATGTACACTTATAATGAACAAATTCTATCAGATTACAAAAAATAAGGAAGAAAAAGAGGAAAAAGTGAAAAAGTGAAAGATATTAATATCAATATCTTGCCTCATTAACTCTTGCAACATTCAATAAGTAATAGCAAAATTTGATTTCTCTTCAAGACAACCATTTTAATGATTAATCCTTTAATGTACCATGGTAGAATGTAATTTATATATGTATGCATTTTACATTGATCAGGAATTCCAAATTTTCTTTTACATTTGTTGTTTAGTTTCATGAACAGAAATTACAGAATGTGCTAACTGCTCTTCTGTAAAAAGTAAAACATTTTAATGATGATGTAAAATAGTATCACTAGTGTTTGACTTCACTTTGAAATATGACACAGCTTTGAGAAAAAATAATTAATCTTAAACATGTTTTTTTTTAAATCAGAGTTTTCATAAAAACTGTTCAAGTAGATTTTTCGAGAAACAGTTTCACTATGAAGAATGTTTTGATTAAAACCTGATTAAAAAAAACAATTTAATCTAACATACATATTAACATGAAATTATTACTAGAGGAATTAATGAGCTAGTAAAAATGGCCTATATGAAGGAGTGGTAAAAAAAAGACTCTGGAATTGTATTACACACGTTCAAACCCCAGTCAAAACCATAACATTCGCTTTCAGCTGTATCAAGCAGATAAGGCTTATTAATTTGGAAGAGTAACTCATCTAGGTGAAAGGAAAACTGGATGAATGAGACCCATCAACTCGAGAGTAACTCATCTAAGTGAATCCATAGCTAGGAGTATGGAGATTTATACCGTTCCCAAGGGTATTAGCCCAAATATGACTGCAATTTGAACTGACATATTACGATTCTAAATTCGGAGTGCAAATCAACTGTTCCAGCCTGACTTCCCCTCTGCATGGAGGAATTCAATGAGACATCTCTGCCTCTTATGCATGTCCATGGCAGTGGTTGCTTTATTAGAGCCTCACATCATCAATATCAGCAACAAAAAGATGAAACTTTCAGGTCATGAAGGCTTAAGTTCAGTCATAATAACAATGCAATGTGTAATCCCGTTTGATCTATTCAGGCGAAATTTAAAAAAAAAAAAATAGGAGGCATTACTTTTGGAACAATCCTCTTATATTCCTTTAATCTTTTTGAATGAATGGTTTTCATTCTAAAATATTTACTCGTATGTTTTTCCTAGAAGGCAGTGATGAATATTGAGATGAACAGCTTCTTTTATAAGAAGTTTAATTTCATAAGAAGTTTAATGACAGCAAAAATACTTCATTATTAATCCAATTAATTAATTTTTACTCTGCCAACATTTATAAGGTTTTAACATTTTTGGAAAAATTCTGATCCTCAAAAATATGGCTTGTTCCCTGGATAATAGGGAAGTAGATGGTACCTATAGTCTTGCATTAATCATCTATCAAATATACAGCTTATAAAAAAAGATGCAGCAAATGATTATACCTGGTTGTGAACAACGGACTGGATCCTGGCATGGTGCTGCTAACCAATTTGACTTTCAGTAGTTATAAATTTGCCTTATTAGTTCATGTTCACTATGAAGTGAACTAAACTTAGCCCTTTATCATATATCAATATTATGCTCATATGGTTAAATACTTACAAATTAATAGAGGTAAACACATTAAGAATTGAAAATCTTTAAATTGTCAAGTCTCTTCACGGAATTATCAAAAAATAAATATATTTATTATAATTGGATATACTTATCCTTTTATTAATAAATAAATCCTATTATGTTAAATGATAATTAAAAGATATTCTAAATTTGACTCAATATAGTTGTAGCATAGGACCAAAAATGAGCCATATAAATCAATGAGATAATTCACATGTTTTTAATGAAACCAGTTTAAAAAGTCAATGGTTGAAAGTATATGAAAGTGAATGCTCTTTATTGATTGGCCCTGTGCCATATTGTATGTATTTCATATATATATATAATAAATACTGCTCTTTATTGATTTGGATTTGAATTCACGTTTAACAATTTTAAATTCAAATATGTTTCCATTCATAACTGGTGTATGTAAAAAGTAGTAATATACTTGAGTTTCTAATATCAAAATATTCTCAAAATAAAGTCTCCCTACAATTTTAGATAAAGCATTATTGTTTTGTGAGAGGCTCAAAAAGGTATGGAAGCTATGGTGTCGAAGATTCTAAAAAGGTTAATTGTGAAGGCTTGCTTTTTTATTTATACTTTATCCTTTTTTATGTGGAGGGGGTTAATTCACTGTCATTTCTATTTTGCATGAAAGGGAATATAAAAAAATAGATTGTCATTCTTTTTTCTTTTCTTTTTTTGTGCATCCCAAGATCGGAGTATGGATTGTCAGCAATAATATTTCTAAGGTTCTATCAAAGAAAAAAATAAACCAAAATTATCCAAACAGATTTTCTATATTACTAAATTCATATTTATGTGTGTCTTTATGCATATAATAAAATGAAATGATATCGTTTCATGTTTATATCATTGCCACGCATGAAAAAGTTGCAATATGTATTTTACAACTCATACGATTAATAACCACTATTGGATACCTAATTTTCTTCACGGATTGAAAATAACTGTTCAATGTTTCAAGTATAGAGCCCATTTAGATGAACGGATTTGTTTTCTAAACGACATTGTTATATGAAATTAATAATAAACATTATTCTAATGCAGTTGTTTCAAATTTTAGCAGTTTTAACAACTTTTAGAATTGTTTTCTTTTACCAGTAGTTGTGACCCTTAAAAATACTCATTATTATTTTCATATATTCTTTCTAGCATTGCAAGAATACGCTTGATGATGATTTCTTTTGTAAGTCTCAAGTCTTTTATTGTAAACAACTGAGGATTTACTACTAGGTTAACCATCTTGGTCTGATCATAATGAATAGATTCATTCATGGTCTGTTCAAATAGTAACATCATACCAATATTTGAAGGTTTCAATCTCAACTTTTAAAAGTTAGTAATTCATTCAATCTATTCGATTAATTAAACTGCAATAGATAATAAAAATAGAAAGTAGTTTGATGAAGACTTTAGGTAACAGTGTAGTCCATGGTGGGGAAGGAGGCATAGATGATAGAAGTAAAAAGATGAGTAATTTCCAGAAGAGTTCTTCTTAAATAAATTCAAATTTCTTACATTATGGCGTATGAACTTTTCATAATGATTTTAAAGCTGGAATTATTTTCCTGAACAATTTTTTGATTAATGAACTGTGAGAAGAATAGTAATAGCATCAAATAATGTGAAGGTTGGGAAAGGGGAAATTCATATTTTTCTCAAGGAGATTTTTTGGATGATGAAAGTAACATATTTAGGCTTCAAAATTAAAAAAAACAAAATCATTACAACCATATAATAGATTCCTTCACCAATGACATTACTTAAAGGCACTCAGTTTAACTGTATATGTATAATAATATTCTTTATACTTCTGAAAAACTATTGAAAAATAATATTAAATAAACTATAATCCATTTCCAATTAAGAATTATGAATTAGTAAATAAATCAATTTAATCTAAAACATATTAAATACTTCTGATTGTTTTGGATGGATGCATGACAAATGGAAATATTACTTAATTACTTATTGTAGTTTAGCTAAAATAATCACAGAACTATCTTTTTTTAATTTGATACAGATATAAAGATTGTTATAATAGTTCTTGATACAAAATTTTGATATTCAACTAATTTTCATTCTTGAAATACATAATAATATTATGATCCAACAATAGTAAAATCTTAAAATGTTTTAAAGAAAAAACTAAAAAAACATTGTTAATAAAAATTCTATTAAAAAAAACAAAATCTTAATGAATCATTTTACAAAAAATAAAAATGGATGGCATAAATAATTAAAAAATGAATTACATCTGGTCATGTATGTCATTGGTTTTATGAGAATTCCATAAATGTGTTCATTGGTAAAATTGGTGATGGATTTTTAGGAGAGGAGGATAAATCTAAAGATTTTTTAAAGAGTTCTGACTTTCATTCAAATAAACCTTTCTCTTGATTTTACCTTCTCCAACTTTTATTTGCCATTTCATCAAAGTATATTCTTTGAACTCTAATGAATGTAACTTAACACTTTGTTGTATGTTCATGGGTGTTATCACGGATCAAAATAACTTTTTTTATGCTGTCCAAACAAAGGGGTCATCAAGGTGGTCTTAAATGATATTCTTAATGAAGTCAGAATCTATAGCAGAAGTTATTTTTATAGCTTCTTGTACCATTATTAGGCTTATTATTTCATCTCCTATGCTTCCAGCTTAAAGTATAAGACCCTCATCTTGTTAATGTTATATTTTCAAAAGATTACTTATTCATTGATCCATTCATTAAGTTCATCCAAGATCATATGTAAAATGAAACATGTTGAATAACTGGGTTTCTTTATATTTTCTCTTGTCCCCTTTTAAAAACACTATTTAAATTTTTCTTTTATTATTATATATTCTTTTGACGGCTAATGGAGAAAAAAGATATATAGTGGGAGAACTTTTACTTTTGACATTTTTATAACTGATAAATATTGACATTTCATAGTTCTATGATGATCTGGTTATAAGGTCAGCCAGAGCAATACCAAAAATCAGGAAGAAATATAAGTAAAACTTTTGCATATCAAGGTTTTGGATAAAATGATTAAATTTGGAATTATTTCTAAAATCTACAATTTATGACATTTATATGATTAGAGCCTTGATTTCATCGAAAAATCATTTGACTTTTACCTTTATTATCAAAATAATCATACCGTAAACAAAAGTGTAACACTTTTTGAATGTACATATCTTTCTGAGAATAATAGTCAAAGTATTAAACCAAATATGAAATCTAAATATGACATTCCATAGCAGATCTACTTTACATTTTTTTAATACATTTTGAAAGTCAGGTATATTCTCACCGATGTCTTTAAACGTTGATATTAGTAAAATAATGCTCTAGTGGAATGAAAGTCTACAAATAATACTAAGAATACCTCCTAACCACCAAAATTCAGTTAAAATTTATTTCCTAAGATTTCTTTCAATGGCATCCTTCAAAGAAGAAGTGTCAAAATTGACAATTCTCTTCCAACAAATGACAACTAAATAATCTCCTCAGGAGATACTTAGGGAAAAAAAAAAAAAAAAAAAAAAAGAAAACTGGAAGAAAAAAAAATTTCTATATTTGATATTTTACATAGAAATATACATACATAGTAAAAACAGTTGAACAGTGAATAAAAATTTCTTTTACAATGCAACTTGTTACATAATTCACTTTTCAGATTTTTTTCTGCCCAATGATTTTACTACATGATATTTTGATAAATGTATTTAATATTTATGTTTAAAAAAAGATATATTTCTGTAAATAAAAAAAAATCTTAACTACTATGTGATAAACTTTACAAATTGAAAATATTGACCATTTTGATAATAATTTTCCTCCATAATATTTTGATAAATATATTTCATATTTATGTTTAGGAAAAGTATATATTTGTGTAAATAAAAGAATATTAACTATAATGTGATAAACTATAAAAATTAGCTGTTTGCTTATTATCTACAATCTAGATTCTTTTTCACAAAGTTAGACTAAAGTGCTAACAGAAATATAAAGATAATTTCCTACAAAGATCTTATGAACAGCTGCTATTGATTAGTGTGATGGGAACTAACAGACCATAAATATTCCTGTCTCAATTGTCTTGTTCAAGATGATTTTCCCAGTCTTTTAGAGAAAATAAAAGTACAACACCAAGGAAAACTACTAGCCCTTTCTAAACCTATCTAATATACTATTGGTCATCTCTTAACCAATCAAATTAACAATCACAATGAAAATCAAAGTTTAGCTGAATCTACCTTTTTTTTCTCTAATATTAATAAAATGGATATGATTGCAATTTGAACAAGAGTGCTTAGAGAGCTGAAACATTCACTAATTGAGTTACTTGAAATAAAATGTCTATTTTAACTACAGAATCGTGTTGAAAAAGAAAGTACTTTAGCTTCTTTTTAACATTTTCTAAAGAAATCTTTTAAACATTAAAATTAAAAAAAACTTTTATCTTTGGCTAATACATAGAGAATATAATGCTTTACATTAGAATGCTATTTATTCAAAAGTTTTTAAGCTTTTAAATAAAATTCTAGTTTGTATATGCATTACATAAAAAGATTCATTTTAATAATGTCATAGATTTTAATGTTTCTTTGTCCCACCAAAAACAAAATACTATTAGTCAGATACATATCTCAAAAGAGGAGAGTCTCTACAGCTTAATGAAAATATTTGGAATTCAGAATAAGATAAATTTTTGATTGTTATATTCTCATGATTTTATGGAATTGAACATGTTAAGATCTGTTAATTTGAAGAATAGAAAATAAAACAAATTTTGAATTGTGTAAAATTCAACAATTCAAAAATAGATAAATGAAAAGTAAACAAGTTACTCACGCAAAATAGAATGAAATCTTTAAAGTATCCAGAAGAATGAATTACTTTTTGATAATTAATTATTTTCAAAGAGTCGCCATAAGTAAATATTTTGATAAGGGTAAACAAAGAATCATTTATTTTATTGATGCTATCTTTTATTCTATTTCAACCAAAAGATTTTGATTTTAGTAATTTAATTCAGAAACTACATTTCAAAAGGCTTCAGCAGCTGTAAGAGTAAACATTTTAGAAATATTCATTTAATTGCTTGATGAAAAAAGTTTTTGTCAAGTATTGCAAGAATATAATGATAAACTAAAATAATACAAATTATAAAAAAATATCAATTATATTTAAGATTTTCTATGTTTTTCTTTGAATTCGTAATATAAATTCAAGGAAAAATCAATAATACAAGATAGATCTAAGATATATGAAAGAGGGCATATAAAACTTGAAGCAATGACAAGTAAACAAGTTTTGAACAACTATCATCACTGGCATCTTTTACAGATCTAATATCAAATAATGTGGTGTCTCTTCATGCTTATATCCCTTTTTTTTTAATAAAACATACTGAGTTAGAGTTGCATCAAATTAAAATTAGCCTATTAATAAAGTTGAGTTCTGGATATTATATTATAGAGAAGCATTGATATGTCTTCATTGGATGCACTATACTACCAAATTATTTTATTTAAAGAAATACACAAGCCCGAACACTAATGGTGTTGTGCAGAACAGCCTGACACAAAAGAGGCTCACAATATTTCAAAATCAAATTTCAAAACGCAAAACAAAACTTGCTCTGATAGTGAAAAAAGAATAAAATGCCAACACAACATAAGAATCTGTTTCAAATACTCAAATAGAGAAGATTTAATATACAATTAAATAAATATACCAAATACTATTTTTTGCAGATAAAAAAAAAAATGAAACTCATCTGATGCCTTTTTTCCAACATTCTTCTATTCAACATTCATTTATTCAAAATACACAATTACAGTTTGTAAAAAGTAATAATAGACTGGGATAGTATATAAAAATATTCGCTAAACATAGAATAAGTTATAGCTCTTACCATTTTCTATAGAATTCTAATTCTTTTAGAATAAATGCTTGTAATAAATTCTCGGTTGCCAAAAGAAGCCACAAATTCTTAGGAATTCTTTTCCTTTTTTTATATTTGGAAATTTATGCAAAGATTTATGCAAATATGGTTTAGGTCAATTTTTGTTCTATTTTCCATCCATGACCAATGGCTCTAAGATGTAAACAACTTTCGAACAGACTTTCATTTAAATATTATGATTTTATAATAAATTTAAGATAACTTTTAAAAAAATTTAAAGATTCAACAAAATAAATTGAGATTCTAAAAGTTTGTGACACTTGGAATTTTCTAAAAAATCTTATTATTTTTTAAAACATTTAGTCCAATTACTTTTAAAACAAACCATTTATAATGGGAAGATTATTCAAATCTTAATTAGTATCACCTTAATGCCTAAATGGAAAATGTTTTGGCTTTTTTTTTTTTTTCACATGAATAAAACAAATTTTTATCAAATATGAAAATCCAGCAACAAATAAAATTTTTAGTACCCTATTAATAGAGCTTTAAAAAGCTATCAAGCAAGATCAAAACAATACTCAAGTAATCATTAAACCAGTGAATGATACTAACTCTTGATAGCTTATCTCTGTTTTGTGCAAGACTTCTAAGGTTTTTTAATGTTTGTTTCTTTGTTTACTTTTATGGCATATCAACCTTTTTAGGGAATTTAATGCGGAAAACAATCATTTTTTAGAAAAATTCTTTCTGTCCATACATGGCTTTTTGAATAACATAATATCCACTATTTAACCCATAGCTGGAGGGAATTTGGGGATTCATACCATTTATAACGTACTTTGCTTATAAAACCAAAAATAATTCAAACCTAAGTTTATTTTAAGATATGCTAGTTAAACAAGAACTAATTCTAAGCTTGGGAGATTGATCAGTTCTGAGTAGTGTTGCCTATCAGTATCTACGTGTACTTCATTTCAGCCAGAATATTCCAAATCAATTGCATTCAATACAGAAGTTTTTTGGGTTTTTTTGTGTGTGTTTTTACAGCGTATCAACCATTTTAGGTCATTTAATGCCGAAAACAATCATTTTTGGTAAACATTAGTTTTTGTACACATAGTTTTTTTAATGGCACAAATTACACTATTCAACCCATAGCTGGAGGGAATGTGGGGATTCATACCTTTCCCAACAGTATTAGTACGAATA
>JAYKTE010091383.1:0-13980 GCA_036873565.1 Xipholeptos notoides
CAGTCGCATTCGCTCTCTCTTTACCAGTCGCATTCGCTCTCTCTTTACCAGTCGCATTCGCTCTCTCTTTACCAGTCTCATTCGCTCTCTCTTTACCAGTCGCATTCGCTCTCTCTTCACCAGTCTCATTCACTCTCTTCACCAGTCTCACTCACTCTCTCTTCACCAGTCTCATTCACTCTCTCTTTACCAGTCCCATTCACTTTTTCTTCATTTAACTTCACATTTTTCCTTTATTTTATTTTTTAAGCTTTTAATTTTTTTTACAATGATTGTTCTTTTCTTTTCATTTCTTTTGTTTTTTGATTATAATTGCTTTTCTTTATTCTCTTCTTTTTCTATAACTTTTTCATTCCAACTTTCATTTATATGTTCCCTTTTCAATATTGAATATCTGTTTTCCATCCAGTTCTTTTTTTTTCTTTCTTTCCCCTTTCTTTTTATCTTCATTTCCTTCCTTCCTTCTTTTTTTTTATTTTTTCTTTATTTTTTCTTTATTTTTATTTTTTCTTCCTTTCCTTCTTTTTCTTTTTCTTTCCTTCCTTCTTTTCCTTACTTTCCTTCTTTTCCTTTTCTTTCCTTCCTTCTTTTGTTTCCTTCCTTCTTTAGTTTCCTTCCTTCTTTTCCTTTTTCTTTCCTTCCTTCTTTTCCTTTTTTCTTTCCTTCCTTCTTTTCCTTTTTTCTTTCCTTCCTTCTTTTCCTTTTTTCTTTCTTTCTTTCTTTTCCTTTTTTCTTTCTTTCTTTCTTTCCTTCTTTTCCTTTTTCTTTCCTTCCTTGTCCTTTTTCTTTCCTTCCTTCTTTTCCATTTTATTTCCTTCCTTTTTCTTTTCTTCTTTCTTTTGCTATTTTTTTCTTTTTGACGCCATTTTTTTCTTTCTTTTTCTTTGTTTGTTTCAATTTGTTTCTACTTTTATCGTCATGATTCATTGAGAAACGCTTGTGCCTTAGTTACAAAACGGAAGAAATAATTTACAGATCTTAATCTTCAGATTACGAAGAGGCTCAAGAAAATCTCAATGGATCTTTTTATGATGAAAATAATTATCATTTTTAGTAACATCCTAATTTTGTTACATTCTAACATTAATTTTTTTTTCTTCTTTACTGCCTCTCTTCCTTGGGGCACACATGACCAATATGGCTCAACAAAACTGTCCCACTTTACCTGTACTTATCTTCGAGTGAATTGGGCTAAATTGAATTGAAATCATATCGTAGGATCAATCAGGAATGAATAAATAAATAAATAAATAAATAAATCTATGTGTGTGTGAAAAGAAATTTAAAAATAAATCTAAACAAGATGGAGAGTTTCTTCCTTTTTTTTTACGATTAGATTTATTCTATCTTTATCTACAAATCAATTTGATAACCAGGGCCCTACTAAGGGGCCCCGCAGACACTGCAGTTGCAGAAGGGCTGCAAGTTCCCTAGGGGCCAAAAAGCTCCTTGGCTTCACAGATCTATTGCAATGAAAAAAAAATGAATAGAATACTTATTAGGATTAACTGGAAAATTATTATCATACTTGTATTTGAAATATAAATCTATCAATCTGTCTCTGCCTCTGTCTCTATGTCTGCCTGCCTCTCTCTCTCTCTCCTCTCTCTCTATATATATCTCTCTCTGTCTGTCTCTATCTAATCCTTGATAAAAACCTTTAGTATATTTGGAAAGTGCAAGTTGAATTTTGTGGGTAGAGGGGCCACAAGGTGCATTCTGTAAGGAAGCCTACTAAGTTTCTAAGCATGATGCTGTTGATAACTAATCTGTGGAATCTTTCCATATTGCTCTGTTAAGCATGTGTGATAACCGGTCACTCCTAGAAATCTAAAGTAAAAACAAAGGTGACCAGATAGTCCTGTCAAGGCTGCCAAAAAATCCTAATCATAGATATTTGATAAAAATGAAAAAAAAAGAAGTTATCTTCAAATGGCAAACAATTAAGTCTTTCTTTTCTTTTCTTGGATTTTTTATTCAATCAGAGTTATTGTCCTTTTTTCTTCTGAGCTTTATTTCATTTATTCATTTATTTAGTTATTCCAGATTTTTTCATTTCAATATTTATTATTTATACAAAGCCTTAATCTTTTGATGATGAAACATAATGTATCATGGGTAAATCATATATATAGAAATATACGAGGGTTGTTCCAAAAGTAATACCCACTAGTGCTTTATATATGAGGGTCATTGCAAAAGTAATGCCTCCTATGTTTTTTTATACTGCACGAATTGATCACAGGTAATTGCAAATTGCATTATTATGGTGAACTCATGCATTCGTGACCTGAAAGTTTCATCTCTCTGTTGCAGATATTGATGGTGTGAGACTCTAAGAAAGCAACACTTATCATGGATGTGCATGAAAAGCAAAGATACTGTATTGAATTCCTCCATGCAGAAAACATTGAACCAATCAGCATTCACTGGTGCTTGTCAAACATTTTGGAAGCCGATGCAGTTGATGTCAGCATAGCTAGGAGATAAGTTTATCGATTTCAGAGTGGCGATAAAGATGCAAGTGACCAAGTACACTCTGGACACAAAAATGAACCATCTCATTAATCGCTGGCAAAAGTGCATTGAGAATGGTGTTGACTATGTATAAAAATGAATTCTGGAGCACTGTTTTAATGGTACCACTCCCATCTTTGTTGCTCTTCAGCTTTTTAAAAATGATTTTTTAAATATGTAGCATTACTTTTGGAATGAACCTTGTAAATATTCAGCTATGAGAATTGTTATCTATATTTATAGTTAAAAAGCTCAATATGAGTGATTGAGTGTGTGTGGTTGATCAGTGTATTCACTGTTATCGGCTTTTGGTAACTGTTAGTTTCTCACATCTATAATCTTCAGACAAAATACATATATTAACAAATTTAATCTAGCTCATAGAACTATGGTAGGCTAACTGCTTTGATCTAAAAGCTACCTTCTTTAGTTGCAGAAAGAGAGTTTTCTTTCATCATGATCATGTTCATGCACATACTGCACCTGACCAAAGCTCTCCCAGGTAAATTTGGTGTCCCTAACCCCTGACCTAGCATCCTCAGATTATTATTTATTTCAGGAATTACAAAATCTTGACAACATGAGATAAGATTAAAAATGAGTTAAATTCATATTTCACATAAAAATCCAAAGAATTTTACAACTCAAGCATCTATCAGCTTGTTCACAGATAGAATCAAGTAATTGAGAGCAAAGGATATTATTGTTATAAATAAAATATTTAAAAAATATGCAGTTTTTCATTTTCAATGTAATTTTTTATATTATATTCACAGTGTATAATGTTGCACCATTTTTTTGGCATTATATAATATGCATAGCATATAATGATGCCCCATACTGTTGGCATTATATAATATTCATAGCATATAATTTTACACCATATTTTTGGAATCATATAATATTCATTGAATATTATAATATACCATTATGTTAACATTCTATTCACTGTATATAATGTTGCACCATCTTGTTGGCAATATCCTAATACTCACTGTACATAATGTTGAACTCTTGTTGGCATTGTATATTTACTGTATACAATGATGAGCCATTTTGCTGCAGTGTTATCTAATTTATAATAAACCAGACAATGAAAGGTGCATAGTGATTATCTGGACATAAAGATTCTGTTGGCAATAACAAAACCATATATGCAAGATGGCGGGCAGGGTGTAAAATTGACCTAAGAAAAAAAGTGTCAGACTATTTTTAGAATACCTTCTTGAATTCTTCACCTTGGTTTTTATCAGTAATTCCATTGAATTCATAGCACCCGTCGACTCTACAGAATAAACCTCTTGATCATCCATAAAATGACATAAAATAGAAATCTGTGCTCTTTACTTACTAGTGAGAATTTTCGAAGATTCCCCGGAATACTGAAGAACACCTTTCCCAAAACTACTTCCAATTCCTTCCCACCCATTGCCGGAATGATTCAGTGAGGCCAGGCTGCAGCAGTTAGGTTAGGACAAGAGGTAGGGGCTCATAGAGAGAGGCTTTATTGGTTTTGTTTCTCTCAGGCACCATTGCAGATTGATAAAACAAAATAAAGGCTTAAAGAAAATGACAGTTTGAGTGGTGAAGAGAAAGAAAAAGAGAAATTGAAAAAAAATCTATATATATATATATATATATTATGTATGTATATTAAAAAACAAAATGAAAAGGGATGTGTATCTGTTATTGTGTCAAAATATACTAGGATTATTTCTTTGACAATTTTTTGCTTATCTTTTTTTTGCCTTCTTTTTTTGCTTTTTATTGTCGTCTTTTTATTTATTTAGTTATTTCTATTTTTTTCTTATTTACCAAATATAAGAATTTTGTGTCTCATGTCAATAGGACTGATGCGAACAGATTGAATTAATAGATAAATTCTTCCCAAAGATCAAATAATAATAATTTTTTGGTTTTGTTTTATTTTCTCCTTTCCCATCCCTGCTGTAAACCTCATGGTAAGGAAAAAAATAAATTTTGCGCCCCCCTCCCCAAAAAAGGATAAAACAAAAACAAAAAATAAACCAAGAGTCTTATTGCTAAACCCAGTTTTTTTGGGTTTTTTTGCAACAATATTCTTCTTATTTATTTATAGCGAATAAAAAGAACAATGTTTTTTGGTTATTATCATAATAGAAAGCAAATAAAAATTTTCACCTGTGAGAATAATAATTGATTGATTATTTTTAACCTACAACAAGCACATTGATTACGGAGGATTTTTTTTTACTGCTAACTATTATGATTATTAAAGATTTTACCTGCAACTAATAAAGTAGTTAGAATAACTAAAAAAGGTTGATACACCATAAAACAAAACAAAAAAATAAACAAACAAAGCAATAAATGCCTCCAAACATGTTAATAACTTCCATTTCCCTAGCTAATTATAATGTCTTATATACCCAATAATTTTCCATATCTGAAATTTCCAATAATCAAATTACTTATTAGTTATAGGAAAGCCAATTTTGTAACAATACAGTTGATACTGTAATATCCCTCACTCTGTTATAGTGACGGAGTTTGCCGAATGAAGCCCTCGGCAAACTTCGTAGGCTTCCGGTGACTTAAATGGGGTGAGCAGTCAGTTTTTTTATTAGGGAGAAGGAAAATACTTAGAATGAATATCACATTTAAGATTGTCGGTGACAAATAGTTTTTATATGGTATTAAGATTTTAATATCTACTTTTACTAATGGTTTTCAATAGTGACTCCCATTTTTATTGTTTGTCTTGACTAACCCTAATCTCAACCCTAACCCTAATATCAATCTAAACCTCAACATAACCATAACTCTAACTCTAAGCAGACCTAAAATACCCCTAGATATTGACATTTGTAAGGTGAGTGTTAAGTTGAATAAGTTGGCATTGGGAACTACATTCACCCAAGAATCATAGCATATTAAGAGATAAGGAATATCATTTCAAAGTTTGTCAGTATCTTTCCCAGTTCGGGCTCTTTTAGATTTTAAAATCATTAATAGTTATTGCACCGGCATTATAATATTCAAACTCCATAAGAAATGTTTTGTATGGGGATATCAAAGGTGTCAGGTATCTGACTTAAAAGTTGAGAGTTCATCATTCAACCAATAATCACTGTAGAGTATATAATTAGATTATTGAATTTAAATCTTTAACAAGTTGCTTTTTAAGTCTTGTTTTTTTTGTCATTTATTTTTTTATGCCTTTACAGTTTACAGATGGTTTGAGCTTACAATCGAAAAGTATTGGTCTTCCTGTTTTTTTTAGATTGTCCATATATTTTTATACTTCAGTTTTTTTCTCTTTTTTCTCTTTTGATGCTGCTTACTCTCATACTCACCCACTTTTTCTATCATATATAAATCTTTTTAGTGTGTTTCCTCATTCTTTTTGTTTCTCTTTTTCTTTATGCATAGCATATTGTCTCTTCTTCTCTATCAGTCTTTAAGCCAGTTTCTACTCTCTCTTTTTTTTCTCTTCATCACTTTCTCTTGATCGCTTTTCTCTGATACTTTCTCTTTTTCTTATATTGTTTCAAAATCTCTCTCCCTCTCTTGCTATGATTTCTCTCTTCTGCTCAAACTCAGTCACTTTATCTCCTAACTTGATTCTCTGTCTCATTTTCTTTCGCTCTCTTTAATTTCTCTATCATTTTTGTGTCTCTTTCTCTCTTTCCACTTCTTTTTTTATCTCTTCTCCTCACTCTCTTATTTCTTATTATTTCTCTCTTTTTCTCAATTCCTCCTCTTTTTTAACACTTTCTCTTTATCTTTAAGATATGTCCATAACCTATAATTAGAATAAAGTTTGGATATGAATTTTAATAACCCATCATCACTCTGCTTATCTACCATGGGAATAGAAAGAAAATTAGCTTTAATCCAAAATTACTTCACATTCTGTTGGTGCCATGCTCTGTTTGTCCTTGTGTTTATTCTTTCAAAGAACAGTTTCTAAAAGAATTGAAGCACTCATAAAGTTCACTTGAAGGGTGATTAAGAGACAAAGTTTTGGTGAGGAACACAAATAGAAAATCTTTTTCTTTAAATCAAAGTGTGATAATATTTTTTATTTTATTTTCTGAAATGATGACTGTCAGGAATTTAGATTGTTATTCTATGAACAACTTTTCTCTACAATATGGAACGACACTGACTAAAAATAAATTTTGAAAGTGATATTACATGTGCACACACACACACACAAACATACATGTATATACTATTGTATGTATAGCAGTGAAAATGGAGCAGTGGTAAAAGCTTAGACTCTAGATTCATATTATACAAGTTCAAATCCTAGTCAAAACCGTAACATTCAATTTCGGCTGCCTCAGGCAGATGAGGTTTGTTAACTTGTCTAGGTTTAAGAATAACTCTGATTCCAAAAACCCGAGTAGATAGGACCCATAAACTCAATGTGAGTGGCTCATTTAGGTGATGTATATTCTCCATAATACATACAGATTGGTCCAAAAGTTGGTGGTCAGTAAACCATATTATTTATATATACTTAATTCTTGCTACACATCATCTATCTATATTAGTTTCCCATAATACATACAGAGTAGTCCAAAAGTTGGTGATCAGTAAATCATGTCCTATTCAGTGAGGGTTTTGTAATTGTTTATGGTAAACTATCTGGACAGAATCAGCCACTAAATGGTCTGTTATTTGTATGAACAATTCAAAACCAGTTAAAGCCATCTGAAAAGAGGCAAGGCAAGTGCCTGATGTTTGTCACAATTACTCTGCTGGCTTATTGAAATTGAGCCAAGAAGAAAAGAATGAAAGTTTTAAGAAATTTTGGTGATTGCCGAGGAAATTATCAAAATCACGATGGTTTTCATTATCAGTTATGGCTGGTGTGTGATCTGCACTGACTGCCAGAAGAAAAACTGGTTGCTAATATATTCTCTCATGGATAAAGTAATCTATTCGATCAGTGGTCAATTTACCATGTTTCAAAGCTGGTCGCTGACTTTGACCAGAATCAGGCAAAAGCCAAAATTGATCAGTGAAGGGAAGGGATGAGTTAGCAAATAAGGAAGGGAGAAAAATGATAGTGGGCCTTGGCTAATCAAATAGGACAGTGAGATAAAGATTAATTGAAATAAAACCAGGAAAATACCATCATGCTTTTTGAAAGAAACTGGCAAGTTCTAATATACGTTTATATCTCACAACAGATTATCCTATTATGATAATGAGCCATTATGTGCATAGAGTGGTCCAAAAGTTGGTGGACAGCAAATCACATTACTTATATACACTTAGGTCTGGCTATACATCATCTTCCTATAATTTTTCGCCATAATACATACAGAGTGGTCCAAAAGTTGATGGACTGTAAAACATATTATTTATATATACTTAATTCTTGCTATACATCATCTTCCTATAATATTTCTCCATAATACATACAGAGTGGTTCAAAAGTTGATTGACAGTAAACCATTATATACAGCTAATTCTTTTTTTTTCACTTCACATATATATAGTTGATCAGTGTAGATATGGAGACAATAGCCTTTGGTGATTGTCAGTTTCTCACCTGTGCAATCCTCAGACTAAAAGTTTACCATTATTATTTGCATTTGTTTATATACCTGGATTAGAATTGGATAAGGGTAGAGTTGCATGATTGGTGTTCTAATTTTTTGTATTCCCTTGTTTTTTTAATGTGTGCTGTGATTATTATTGTAGTTACTTATATAGAATCTCACACCAATCACTTACGCACCCTGTAACCAGTGATTTTTACTGGAGTCAGTGAAAACAAGGATCCTGAGTTCCAGCAGGTTCTGCACCACTCTAGTCAAAGACTGGATGGTGCAACGTTATCTTGGGTTTTCATCTCTCTGCATTCATTTTGCACACCCCTAACAACCAGTAGGGATTCTTGAAGGCAGAGTGACAATAAGTCTCCTCTGGATACCTAGCAGTCCATGACTGCAAGCCCTCCTCCCTCTCATTCAGTTATTCTATTAGTTTTATTATTATTATTATTATTATTATTTCATTGGTTCTATAGAAGAGTTACCAAAGGCAATTTATTCTGGGTCTGTGCTGACCAGCTACTCACACTCTATTACAGATATTGAGCATATTAACTATAAATATAGACAATATTTTTTATCTTTTATAGAATAATATATATGTATGAGTGTGTGTGTGCGTATAGCCTGTGCGCATTAAAGCTAATTTGTTTACATGAATATGTACGTTTTGAAATGAGCCTATATTCAGTTAGAGGTAATGTTCTGTGGGTATATTAATAGATATTGAATTACATTGGATCTTCTTCTTCTATGTATGTCCTTGCCTCCCTTCTGCATGAATTCTGTATAGTGGTCAAACTACCGTAAAATCCAGAGGAAGTGACTGGGTATCTGTTGCGAGGTTTTTCAACAAGATGACCCGACTCCATAGCCCCAGTACAGAGTTAATAATGTAACGACCAGCATGCCCAGGTGAGTCAGCATTCAACCCATTTTCGTATGTGGATGGCCAGCAAATTTTCCTCAACTTCCCATTCTGCGTCACTCACCCTCTTGTTTTCCCTGAGGCCTATCAACGTCCATCTGTCCACATCTCTGATGAAGATGACCAAGTCTCATAAGCTGGACAAGTAATTGAACATGATGCTTCATCCAAGTATGGACAAGGGTCAAGTAAACATCAGATCAATGAGCAGACAACTGAATAGCCAGATAGTGATGACAGAACAAGGTTGTGGTTGTTGCTTATAATGTGCAATCAGAATAAAGGGAGTCTGTTGGCCAGTGTGACACTGAACTGACCATGACAGTGTTTTGGAATCTATTCATTCTTAGATTCTGTCTCATAAATATAATCAATTAGATTATGAACATTGAAGCAGTATGGGGGTTGGGAGGCAAAAGAGAAGGAAGAGTTAATGAAAGAAGAAGAAGTGTAACAAAAAGATGGAGGTAAAGAGAGGAAAAGGAAAGGAAAGGAAAGGAATATGTGTCCGAATAATGATATGAAAAATGACAGATGAAAGAAAGATTGAATAAATGAATGAGTGAAAAAAAAATTGGAAGGAATGGAGAAGAAAACAAAATATAGAAGGAGTGGGTAATGTTGTAAAAGAGAAGGTTATTTACTACAGAAAGAAGATAATTTGTATATTTATTATGTAAACTATGGTCCTAAGTTTTGTATTTGTTGAATTAACTTGGTAATTATTTTTTAGAAACGTTGAGATGAAGCTTGATAATCTGTGTATTTATTATGTGGACTATGGTCCTGATTTTTTAATATATTAGATTCACTACATTTTATCCAGTTTATCCTTTGGCTTTCTTCAGGTTTTCCCTTCATGGTTAGAAGCAAAACTGCATTATGCTGTTTTTCTATGAGATAAAGACTATAGTCCACATAATGAATATACATATTATCATACCTTATCTCAAGGATTCGAAAACAGAAAGGAGAAGAGTTTAGAGGTAATCAGGGAGAATGTTGGTGGAGGGAATAAAAGCAAAAGATGAAAGGAAGGAAAAAAAAGGAATGGTGACAAAAGGCAGATTGATTGGTTTGTTCTATGCCATATCAACCTCTTTTGTTTGTTTAATGAGGAAACTGCCATTTTTTATAAACACAATTCTTTTAACACATAGTTCAAATAGCACTAAGTATATTATTTAACCCATAGCTGGAGGGTATATGGGGATAACTTTTCCAAGAATAATTACCAAAATGTGATGGCTCTCCATCGATTCTGATGTATGGGTGTCTTCAAACCAAGTATGGCCATCAGACTGCTACACAAAGATTTGTTTATAGTAGTGAAGGCTTGTGTAGCACCATCCATGCTTCCTGGGACTGCTGATAACACACAGTCAGTGCAAGGGTTTGCCACAGACTACATGAAAAACAAACCTCAGGTTTTTACTTCAGAGTTTTTCCTTCTAGATACCTATCTTAACAAACACTAAGGGTTCATCTATCCCAGTGGTTTTTTCCCATGCCCCCAGCCACTCATCTGCATATTTCCATATTCCAGTGGAACAACTTGGGTTTGAAGTCCTATATTACAATTCCAAAGCCTTATGAAAACTAAAAGAAAATAGATTTGGGAGACTGAAAATGTAATTGAGAAAGGGAAGAAGAATAAGAATCAGGAAAACATACTCAGGGTGAAAAAATAGAAAAATTGGTAGATAGGAGACTATTTTCAATGGTATATCAACCTTTGTATTTGCTTAATTCTGGCTTAATCTGTCGGGAGGGGGTACAATATTGCTAAGCATAGCACTGTACACACTAATGAGTTGAGTGATTGTGTATCATCAGAAATTCAACTGGACTGCATGAGAAACCGCTAATGCTGCTTTTAATGCTCATTTAAACAAGATATCTCCTATGAATTCGAGATAAAAAAGTAACATTGAGCAATTGTAATGTGGACAGTGATTTAGTTTTGGTTACAGACAACCAGACATCAAATCTCTATCATAATGAGGTGAAAGTGCTGGAAGGAATAAAAAGAGATAAAAGTCATCAAAGAAGAACCAAATGAATGAAAATTGAACGAGATTAAGAGTGTACAGAATAATAATAAAAAAAATTAACAAGGGAAAAAAAGAGGATTATATGAAGAAGACAATAATGAAAAAAAGAAAGAAAGAAAAGAAAAAGGAAACAAATTCATAAACAGTCAGTGTCCCTGATCCTTGAATTGAGTCAGTCAAGTGGTAATCACTTGAGCAAGGAGCTTGGCTCAAGCTGGACTTTATTTTATCATTATTAGGCTTAGATCACTTTTGGCTATGCACAATACCCTCTCTCGGCAAACAGCCATTTACACACACACACTTTTCGGTATTAGAAATTTTGCTACAAACTTGGGGTCTATAAAGGTCTAAGAACACTTACACACATACACAGATTATTTACTGTGCGTTTGCTCAAAATCTGCTTCTTTTAGACCTGTGAGATACTAATAGCTCTTGGAAAATGATATCATTTTTGTATCTGAAATGATAGCAAATGATATAACATTTTATAAAAGATCCTATATATTCATAATTATGTGATTAGGAAATTTAGAAGTTTGTTGATATTTTTCATCAGTTAAAATGAATGTGACACACTCACTTTCTTCTATAAATTATCATGTCCTAATAAATTTATGTAGCATGCCCTTCCCTTTTTTTACTGTTTTTTAACAACCAAAATACCTTTTTATTGTTTAAACTAATTGTGAAAGAAACATCGTTATACTTAAGTTATAAACTGTAATTTCCATTATATATAATACACATTGTCAAACCATAGTATCATATAAATTAATGTAATCAAAAGACACGGAAGTCGCTTCGCAAAGATGACATGTCGAATTTTCTGCAAAGAAGAATTGTTGTGCTTCATGGCTCAACAGATAAAGAGGTTGGTTCTCTACGATTGAGTACATAAGTTCAATTCCTGATTAAGTTTCCACTGATGATTTCTGATAAGAATGAAATAGATCTATATGGAATATACCGAAAGATTTATTAGTGATAAATACAGCATTAAATGACCTAAAATCGTTGATATGCTGTAAAATACAAATAATCAAACATTTAAACCTGGGAAAACAAACTAGATTTTTGATAACTGAGTAGAATAACTATTTGAAATAGTTTGTTTTGTAACTTAATGTATAAAATTTACTGTGAAAATAATTATATGAAAAAAAGCCTTATTTTATTAAATTTTTAAAACCTGATATTTTTCATGGACATATATACTTGATTAGATTACTTCATTTAGTTTATTAATGTACAAAATTTAGTTTGAAATCAATTATATGTGGAAAAAAAATGCAATATTTAATGGTAAAATTTGTCAAATTATTTTTAAAACCTGTTATTTTTAACATGCATTAACACTAGATTAAATTTGTTTTGTTTAATTAGCAATAAATGTTTTGTTTAATATAAATTTTCAAAGTCTAACTGCCTATCCACTGTCCAAAGTCTACCTCCCCTCTCATCTTCATAGTTCTGGTTTCACCTCATTTCGACTAACTATGGCCTTCTTCAGCTGATTAATCACAACACCAAGTACAAATGCTTAATCTTGTAATAACCCAATAATTAAAATACTAAAAAAAACATCTATTAAAAAAACATGTCTATTACAGTTCCAAAGTCCAAGTGCTTATCTCCAATCCCATGTGGACCTTCTAATTTATCTGATTTTATCTCATAAACCCAATAGCACTATTTATATTGAAAATGTCGTAAATCCAGGCAACGCTGAGTGATTCCTGCTTGTAAGATATAAAGATAGATAAATATCTATTGAGCTTATCATGGTTTGACAATTGGCGCTAAGAGTGGATCATCAACAGGCACAATTGTGCCAATTGGGACAAAGGGTGGAAAACCCAGGGGGTCAATGTATCTGTTGACTGATGCCACCTGGTGCTTAATCAGCCAGATCATAAACTGATTAACTTATTTTATATCAATATTGTTTTTGTGTCCTATGCACTAACTGTATATTTATTTGTTTTATTTTTATTATTTTTTTTTTAACAGCAAATGCATTTGACCCTTGTCACAAGTATTTTATTTTGGGTGCAAAAACATGGTTTTTAGAACCTTTGGTTTCCATTTTGAGTTTTAGGTCCATTGTCCTCATCTTTATCTTTATTTTAATTTTCACTAGATTTTGTTCTTCTTCAGATGATTATAACCAAACTCCAGAATTTTCATATCATAATTGGGAATCTTCATAGTACATTAAAATTAATCCATTATTCAATCCACTGGGGTAGATTCTGATTATATTAACCGTGACTGCCCAAAGGCAATAATAACTAAGAAAACATGTACAACACTTAGCCCTTAGACCTTTTCATAATTAACAGAATGGGAACAGTATTCCCTCATTGATTCAAAAGATAGTTAAGTTCCTTGAATGCTTCTGAATACAACATGAAGATTCCCAAGTTTGAAGGCAACCACTTGCAGAAGGCTGAAGGATACATTAATGTTTTGAAGATAACAATAAAGATGAGGACAACAATTGAAACACAAATTTATGAAACAGGTTAATGGTGTGATAATTTCTTAGTTCAACCATTATTTTAAAAATATGAACAAAATGTTTCTTTATTTATTTTATATGTGGACAATTGTCCTTATCTTTGTATCTGACACATTATATTTGCTGCACAAAAAATAGTGCAGATTTAATTCTGAGCATAAACAGAAAAAAATCTATCACTTGAAGAAGGCCAAAAGATAAATTGGCCAAAACGTAGTGAATTTAAAAAATACAAAGATGATTATAGTCTGCATAATAAATATATAAATTATACCCTGAAAGTGCAATTCGCTCGCCCCAAAAATACTAAAGGCTTCTATTAAAGATTATATGGTATTTACTTGGTCGAGCACCAACCCAAGTTCAGCACAAGGCCATTTTTTATGTGCTCATCCCTGGGCT
>JAYKTE010091494.1:0-13978 GCA_036873565.1 Xipholeptos notoides
GTTTACAAATCGCCATCACGAAAATAAAATCGCGTTCGGCGTGATGATAAGACGCGTGATGAGTAGAGCGTGATGATCGGTCGGGTGATGATCGGTCGGGGGATGATAAGTCGGTAAACCGAAGTTACATATATATGTTATTTCCACACAAACACACATACATATTTATTAATATTACATATATTACCTGCATATATATGTTAACTTCAGCCAAAATACGGTAAATTACCTTTGGTGAGTGTCAGTTTTTCATCTGGATTTTGGTTTGATGACGGTGCAGGTGAGAAACTGACAGTCATCAAAAGCCGTTGACCCCGTCTCTACGCTTATCTATTATATATCTACCGAATATACACCTACATATATATTTTTTTTTTCTTAATTTTGATTTATTCAGCACTATTTACTTTTGAAACATCTACTAACTTTTTTACGGGTGGGGCAAAAGTCATGCATTATTTTGAATCGTGTATTTTTATAAATATATTATTTATAAGTAAACAGTAATATTTACATTAAATGTTGAAGTTTTTATCATCAAAACAAACCAATGCATGAGTTTTGCACCACCCTGTATCTGGAATCGTATTACATGAGTTCAATTCCCAGTCAAAACCATTGTATTCATTTTCAGCTGTTTCGGGTAGATGGATTTTTGTTAATACTTGGTGAATTAATTTTCAAAGTATTCACGAACTTTTTGGGATAACCTAATCATTCTAGTTTTGTGATCTCAGTTATAATCAACATAAAATTTGAGTACCTTATTTTTTAACTGTTTAATCATATATTATTTTTGAATGTGTTGTTTTTATATATAATTTTCCTAAATGTTCCTAATTAAGTATAAACTTTGATAATTGAATTGATACAATTTCAAATTTTATTATATTTGAATTTTATTGCTATCTGCAGGCTTTGTGTTATATGTAACAGAATTGAAGAATTCTTACTCTTTGGCCATATACAATACCATTATCAAGTTTCCAGAAAATTGGATTTAACTTTGAAATGGCTTTAAGAATGATACATTGGTGGTCAAGTTTGCGGGTCTCATCGACTCAGGTTTTTGAAATCAGTGTTATCCTTACACCTAGATGAATTTCTTTCTCGTGTTAGGAAGCTTCATCTGCCCGAGGCTGCAGAAAGTGAATTTGATGGTTTTGACTGGGACTTGAACTCATATAATACATTACAGAGTCTAAGCTTCTACCACTCCTCCACTTTCGCTGACCAAAATGGCTTTTACTATGTGGTGTTAATGAGCTAGAAACAGTAAGATACATTTTAAAACATCCTCACAAGGTTGATGAGGAAATAACCCATATATATATTATTTTTGGTGGAAACATTCGTCTGTTCCTACTTGTGTCCGAGTATCGGGCTCATGTCGTCCTGACTCTTATATTCCTTGATGTAAAGAGAGAAAAGTGACAGAATGCCAGTCACTGTAGATGTTTTTTTAGGTGGGCGTGGCCGCACGACAGCCACGCACACTCAGTTGGCCCACATCGCTTCCACTCAAGAGGGATAAGACAGGCAACCTCTATATATAGTTTGGATAGAGCAGCAGGGTTCATGATCTATCAAGTCCGCCTGTCCGACAGAATCGCCCAAAAGACATTGAATCATTAAACGGCGGTTGTACATAACAAAGCCTAAAGATCCTTATCGTCGTTCTCTTTTAAAAATACGTGATTATTACGAACTCAAAATCTCTTTCTGGCAATATTTAGTCTCTTCGGACACTTTTCCATCGAACTGTGTCCTCGTGCCGATTCAAATGGGTCGAGGTCCGGCCAGTTCAACTCAATGACGAATGCCAGTGTCATTTTTCTCTTCACGCGTGCTTCCAACAATTTTCTGAGGTTAGGGATGTAGCTAACCCTTGAGGATTGACCAATGTAAGACTATTCGCATAAAGCCTATTAATCTTTGACTTTCATCGCGATAACCTGATAAGAAGTTCAGAACTTGGATATTACTAACAATCCAAATCAGTTTTTTATGTGAGATAAATGGAAATGTTGTATTTCAGTTAATACCCAATAACAAAATGTTAGTTTTATCATGATCACCATGACACCCAATCCATTAGAAGATATATACTTTATAAAATCTAGTAACAGAAAAAAAGAAGAAGAAACAATGGTTTCAAGCATAAAGTCTGGAATCCCTTAAAAACAAGAAAAATAAGGAAACTTTTTTAAATACAAATTATTTGGAAATTCTAAACTAAAATTAATATCTAACGCGAGAGTGGGTTTGATGGCTCGGTAGCCATACACTGGACAAATACAGTGGTGGGCAATAATAATTCGTATATATCAAATTTTTTTGTCTAAATTTTATATTGACAAACATTAAATACACCGATGATTGTTCTAAAAGTAATATCTTCTATTATTTATTCCGCCCTAAAGGAGTAGAGGAGATTGCAAATTGCATTTTTATGATGGTTGAACTTAGGCATTAATCATCTAAAAGTTTCATCCCTCAGTTGCAGATATTGACGGCTAGAGACTATAAGGATGCTACTGTATTCAATTCATTGGTACCACTCTATTTTTTTAATAAGACAAAATACGCTATTTAATCCATAGCTGGAGGGAATATGGGAATTCATAATCTTCCCAAGAGCATTAGTCCAAATATGAACATAAACGGAACGACTAGGATTTGAACTCGCCTATTATGGTTCCAAAGTTCGATTGCCTATCCACTGCCTCAAGTGGACCTCCCCTGGATCGTTCTCTGATAAACGATTGGAGAATAGTAAAATCTATCTGAGAACTTGTGGTCGATAAGTTATGCAGTGTAGTGATGAATACCATGCTCGTAACAGAAGGATATATCTACTCGGTTTAAACCCAAGTAAGGCACAATACCAGTGTTACGTGCTCATTATATCCCTGAGCTTTTCTAATCAGTATTGCCCTCCACCTCGATGAATTGCTTTCTCGAGTTAACGAGCCTCATTTTCCAGAGATAGATGAAGGGTTTTGACTGGGATTTGAACTAGTATAATACGATTCCAGGGTTCAAGCTTTTACCACTGCTCCACCCTTACTGCCTAATGTAACAAAAAGTGTTTGGAGGAAAAATATATTAGCGAACAAAGTACAAACATATGTGTGGTATTATGAATAACAGCAAATGCACTGTTGACCCTTGTCTCTCCCCAGTCCATGTCTAAAACTTATATTTATGAGGAATATTTCATTATTGATAGCATGAGTGAATCCTAAATAACAGAAGAAACAACGTATTCTTATCTAAGAAACACAAAGGAAACACAAAGAAAAAGACTTTCCTTAGAAATCTGAATTATATTACATTTAACTAGCTTAAGAAATCAACTGAAAAGTCGATGCAGGTTGTATTGATTTACGATCTATGCAAATAAGACTATTTCGACTTTACAACTACGACTATTGTTCTACGTTGGTATGAGTCGAAAAAAACCTTTAACCCCTATCAAGTCACGGTTGTATGCTTGCTGTCATTATCATAGCGTTAAGCAAAGACCCCTCTCTTCCTTTACAAAGATATGATTTGAGCTCTCACAAATGAATATAAGAGTAATAACCACGACATAAGTGGCAGATAGGCAAGTGGTTAAAAATTCGGACTGACATCATTTCAGACTAGGTGCACACTACTTACCGACAATCGAGACCATCGCTTATCCCCTATTTTTGAAGATGTCTATATTTTACGGGGCTTGCAAGACCCAATCAGTGGAGGAAGGGTCGTGGGTATTATTTGCAAGGAAGTGTAGGCGGGGCCGGGAATATTCTCCTTGTTCTCTTCCAATTCTTCTTAGCTAATGATGTGGTTGATGAAGGACAAAAAACAAAAACATATATATGGGGAACAAAACGCCAGTGGGCCGTTTGCTATAAAGGTTGTTTTGGATGAATGTGGCTGCGCGACAGCCGGGCACACTCGCTTTGACCTGCATTGCTTTCACCGAAACTCAAAAAAGAATAAGACAAGCAGCCTCCAGGATGCAGGTTTGTTGTTGATCCGTGAAAAGATCACTGAAAGAAAGATTATGACAACGATTGATGGATCAATGTGTTTGTATTAACAAAAGGCTAAAAAGTGACATACAAAAAAGTAGTGGTAGGTTTTAGCCGTACTTTTGGCTAGCAGGTACAACAGTCGTAATCTCGTGCAACAATGAGACGTTCTCTCCCATCCCAAGCGTGCCAAGCCAGGTGCAGATATAGAGGTCGGAAGAGTCCAAGTTGGGGTTCAATAGGGTAGGTTCACATAACAAGGTTGAATCGGGCTGCCGTGTCTTTGATTCACCAAAGCCCGTCTTGCCGCCTGCCCGTGCCCGACAGGCGTTGTCCTCCTCCACAGGATTCAAACGAAGAAATGTCGAAAGAAACAGGTTTACCAATAATCATTCTTCTGGGCATCTGATTGTCGGAAATGGTTGATCAGCCATTAAAAGAAAAGCAACAAATATCTTTATGTCCAGGTTCAGCCCTTTTTTTTAATTTTTTTTATTGTATTTAAGATTTACATCTTTTGCAAAATAATTCCAGATTTTTGATAAATAATTCATATATTTTTAGAACTATTATTTGAAATATTTTATTTTCAAATCGAAGTCTAGATGCATACTTTATATATTTATTTTAAAAAAATTCAGAACGACAATGATAGATTAATCGCGAAAAGCTTTACCAACTTCCAAATTTTTATTTGTGCATATGAATATTTATAAAGTTTTGAGACCAAATATACGCATGCATACACGCACACATATATATATATATGTCTGTGTGTGCATGTATATATATATTTGTGTACATATAAATATGAATATATGTTGTACACATGTACAATATCTTAGAATATTTATATAATTTGAAAGTAAAGTTTTGAAAGCGTAAGAAGTTATTGACGAAAAAAACTAGTGATAACAGCCATTGTGTCTACGTTAAACATGAACATTTCATCACGCAAATAAGTTATGGACTTGTAGCTACCAAATTTCCTATTTTTTTTAAAACTCACTATTTCATAAATGTAAAAAAAAAAGACATCAAAAATATAACATGCTCGATTCCTATTTCACCAGAAGATGTAATGTCGCAGACAATCCAATAAACCACGTCAAGGGACCGGGCTTAAAATGTAAAGCAGTTAGAAAGGAGACACAGAACTTGGGTAATTGAACCAACTTATCGTTAGAATGGCAAAAGTTCAAGTTTGATATATATGCAAAAAAAAGTCACATTGTTTTACTAAACATATTTGATGTTTTACTTCGATTTGTATACTAGCCTGAAAAAGCTACTTTTAAAACTGAAATAGTAATTCAACTGAGGACAGTGGATAAGCAGTCGAATTTCGGAATTGTACAACGTGAGTTTGAATCCCTGTCGTTCCATTTACAATCATAATCGGACTAATACCATTGGGAAAGTCATAAATCACCACCTTCTCTTCCGCTATATATCAAATAATGCATATTGTGTTATTCAAAAACTACGTGGGTACAAAAGAAGAACGATATCCAAAATTGATTGTTCTCGGGATTAAATTGACCTAAAAACGCTGATATGCCGTAAAACAAAACAGAGCTGAAATTAGGTTTTGCTTGGGTCCTTTTCTTCTTTATCAAATAGGCTTAGCACACAATTAGAAAGTGACTGATGGTAACGAATATTTAACTTTTTTATTAAGGCCGATGAACCGTTTCTTTTCTCACTAACGAAGCAGTCCATGTGAGAGCATTGATTTGCACATCACTGTCAGCATCATCACCATCATTATTGTTAATATTTTTACATTTTATTCACCGATTTATATCATAGTAATGACGATTGTATCAATATTAGATAACATTGCTAATAATTATCAACACTACTAATGATAATATTGATGCTTATCATTATAGTTGCTGTTATTGATTTCATTCGAAACTTTAATACTTTTAGTAG
This sequence comes from Xipholeptos notoides, assembly GCA_036873565.1. Classification (NCBI taxonomy): domain Eukaryota; kingdom Metazoa; phylum Mollusca; class Cephalopoda; family Idiosepiidae; genus Xipholeptos; species Xipholeptos notoides. The sequence continues at coordinate 5,964 of JAYKTE010091494.1, forward strand.
TAAATTGTTTGAGGGTTGCGTTTGAACCAGTAGCATATATTTTTCCAACCAAAAACCAACGTAGTTTGGGAGTCTGTAGTCATGAAATTTTGAAAAATTATTTCAATGGTAGACAGTACGAGTGTAAACCTCCGTTTAAATTTTACCATTCTTTCTAGGAGCTGATTTTATCTATTATCGATTAGCGACACTAATCTGAAATATTCAGAAACAATAACAATCTAAGAACACTCAGACCCATAGAGTACAGCTGTGTTAATTTTAAAGAAAATCTGCGCAGCGATTTCAGAGTCCACATGGAACGAACTCATTCACAGACAGACACACACACACGTATACACAAAGTTCTATTTATATACAATTTTAGATTTGGATAGTTAATGTTGGTCTTACACCAACCATTAGTGGAGCATTCACGTGACCAGTGACCGGTAGCCTTTTATGTGGTTATAATTTTAACAAGTTTCCCCGAGGAGACTCTGTTGTATTTCACTTTAGTATAGTATATTTACTGAATCCCTCGAGTTGACAAACAAAGTGTTAGCAAATCTTTCGCTTTTTTCAAAATCTGATGATTGTCCCTGAAGCCAGAAAGAAAACGTTTACTAATAAGGTTCACCTATTTTCAAGTCCAGGTCTGTATGCTTCTCAATTTATTCTTTTCCAACCACCAAACCAGCTCATTTGCACAAACCCTGTTTACCCTTTTCTTCTCTTTCTCCATTACCAATTACTTGTAAGTATTCCTTTCATTCCATTCTGTTTCTTTTTGTAAAGGCTATCTAATTGGCTGTTATGTTTTGTCATCCATAGTCCAGCACTTTCCCAATATCCCAGCTGTCCTAATCAAAGCTTGCTGTGTCAGTTGTTTCTTTGTATTTCTTTTTCAGATTATTTTGGGTATTATCCAATGATTTCTACATTGCTCTTACTCTCATATTCCCGTGGAATTTCTTGTAGCGCAATCAATAAGAGCTTGAATATTGGAACCGTACACATATAGACTAATATTGCTAGGCCATGTATGAACCTCATAATTACCTCTAGGATTAAAATATGGCAACTAGTGGCATTTAGATTATTGAAAAAATATTTTAAAAAGCATATCTATTTTTGTGGACTCTAGTCCCCATCGTTATAGTTGTTGTTTCATCTTCTTTCGGCCAACTAATCTTCTGGCCTTTGTCAGGTGTTAATAAAGATACTAAGGTATCACAGAAGATTTATTGTCACTCGACCCTCATTATGAAAAATGGCACAGTATTGTTTATGTCAACTGTTCTCATGAGTGTGTTAGTCATTAGTATTACTGTAGTTTTCGGGTTCCTGATTTTTCTTGGTTCATATTATCGTTATTGTTGTTGACATTACTATTATCATTATTATTATCATTATTATTATTATTATTATCATTATTACTGTTATTATTATTATTATTATTATTATTATTATTATTAGTTGTTGTTGTTGTTGTTGTTGTAGTAGTGCTAGTAGTAGTATTACTGGTGATATGATAGTGATTGCCGGAGAGTAATTTTCCTAATCTATACTCTTTTCTCATGTTTATCACAAAATAGCGGTGTCTAATCCTAATCCGTATGATAAAGGCTTCCTGTCCAAATTTGCGTACAGAAAAGGTTTTGAATGTTGTCAATTAGATGAAGTAAAATCTGAAGGGTTACAATGACATAGCGTACAATGACAAAAAGAAAGTGTTTCTCATCCATGTCTGAATATATTGTTACCAAAGGTTTTGTAAATGCATATAAGTTCCTAGAACAGGAATGTGTAACATTTGTTATTGAGGGGTTTACTTTGAAATATAATTTTTTTTTAGTGGCTAACACATTTTGTTTGTAGCCGCGGTTTGGATCCACCCAAATGCCCCTAAATATATTTTGAGAGCCATTCCCTGAAATCTGAATATCTTTAGATAAGAAGCAAGAAAACAAGCAATTGCATAGCATTTTTGTTAAAAATTGTATTTTTCTCCTTGATATAGAAAAATCTAAAGCAGATGTGCCAGTTTTGGGATAAAAAGAGACACCTTTTAAAACGCTCAAATAATACAATCTGAAATGACAACAATTATGTTTTTGTTTGATTCGAAAGGAAAAAAAAATGTATAAAATTCCAAAAACAATTTAAACACATGTATTGAGATTTGGAAGTATAAGGATTTTTCGTTATATCATAAAGTTTTCATCTAGATGCAGGTGAAAATATTCCTCTTGCCTTCGAATATGTTTGGTACAGGGTGGGCCAAAAGTAGGCACACAGCTGTTAAACCTTATTTATGCTTTTTCTATAAACCTTTTTACATGATTTATGAATGTTTTTTGTTTACTAGCTGCTTGTAAATAAGCACGGTTTTTAAATTTTGACTTTATTTAAATAATCCATTTTATTAATTTATTTTAGAAATGGTAAATTATATAAAAGGAGAGCAAAGATATTTCAGAAGTATTGGAAGTATAAAGATGCCGTGTGTCAGAGTGTTTTAAACTGGCGTGAAGAATGTTGCAATTTTGGTGGAAGCCATTTTAAGCAGTTAAGAGATTAAACAGTTTCTGTCTAAGATTATTTTAGCATTCTTTAAATTTAGAAATGAACCTATTTTTGGACGTTTTTTAATTTTCAAAACTGTATACCTATTTTTGTCCCACCCTGTATTATGAATAATGCTGACTATAAAAAAGCAACGTAACTTGTCTTTTGGCTTTATTTGAAAAGTCACTTTTAACGAGATATCTCGCTCCTTGCTTCAATACATTTTTGTTAACCACTAGTAAAATCGTCATTTTGATGATTTTATGGATAAATATTTAAATTAAGTAGTTTGCACATTTTATTTTAGACATTTTCAGTAGTCGGATGCGGAATTGTAAAACGCGAGTTCGAATCCTAGTTGTCCCATTTGCATTTATAATTGTAATAATACCCTTGGAAAATGTATTAATAACCACATTCCTTCCAGCTATGTATTACGTAGTGTATATCGTGGTATCCACCCCCCCAAAAAAAAAGAAAAATATGCGTGGACAAAAAAAAAAGGACATTTATCAAAAAAAGATTGTTCTCGACATTAAATAAGCTAAAAACCTTGATATGTAGTAAAACAAAAGACACAAGAATAAATTCTCAAATTTTTCAGTTTTCGTTCATGTTAGAATATTTCTGTAGCTTTAGTATTGTCGAGAGATAAATGAAAAATAAACTTTCTCATCAACTAATGCCGCATCCTCTTAGTTACGCCCCCGCAGAGACGTTTATTCGAGTCTTGCTTGCTTGATCTTCGAAAACTTTGAGTGTCTTAGAACTAGAACATCCTAAATCTAAAATATTTCGTTCTCTGAGCGACGATGATGCCTTGACAAGTGTCCAATCCCAGTGGCATATCACCTTCCAAATTTGACTTGGGTTTTGTACTGGGAGAGGCTGATATGGCCGGGCATGTTTACGAAAAAGAGATCAATATCATCAACGACCTACGCCATTAGCTTGATGGGAGCCGTTTTGACGGCACGGCATCTAATGTTCCGCCGACGGGAGACCACCAGGAATGGTCAGGAAAATAGGCGCTTAGATTGCGTGCAAGGAAAAATAACTGTCATTTTATCTCGTCCATTCTTTCATTTTTCTGTTGTTCCCATGTTATATATATTTGTGCATGTGTGTGTGCGTGTGTACGCGTGTGTATGTGCGTGTGTATGTGTATATATTTGTGTGTATGAATGGTTTCAAATGATTATATATGTACGCTTTTGGGTCTGTTTATTTAAAGATTCTAGATAAAACTTTTTTGGGAGTGGTATTTTCGGCAAAAAGACGGAATTGCTGGCGTACTTTAAATTTCCAATTAGAGGGTTGAAATCTAGTGATTCGATTATGTTCGCTTTCGGTCAAATATCAGACGAATAGTGCAACAAGTTACTTCTAACAAATTATCGACAAGACGTTTATAAAAATAACTATTCTCGGCATTATAAAGTAATGGTTGATCTGCATTACAACCAAAACACACGTCTTTTTTAGATTGGTCCATGGTAAAAAAAAACCCTCTTATATGTAGTTTTCAGGATATCATATTTGTAAAAAATCAACGAAGAATTATATTTTCTAAAAAATATTAGTTGTAATAACTAGTTTGTTCATGTGCCACCTTAAGTCTCTTCTTGCCTGACATTTCTTACCATCGTGCCTGCATACGTATATCTGCATTGTATGTCACCAATAATTTTCAAATGATATTGTTGCTCACATGGAAACCATTTGCAAAATCATTGTCAGCAATGCTTATGCTCGTTTCATAAGTTGACAACCAAAACCAAACGTATCGAGATATACCTGAATTCAAACTGACATTCTGTCATACATACGTATCAACGTACGCGATGATTGCTTCATCTAATCAGATTAGAGTCGTCCAACCAAAGCTAGTCTTTCACACACACACACATATATATATATATATAGTATCGAGTATAAAGATCAGAACAAAGTGAAGACAAAATGTAAACGTGAAATTTCTTCTTATTTCAAAGCATCATAGACTATTTTATCAAGGAAGAATGAAGCTCTAAAGGTGAATTATAGAATTACAAAACAAAGCTCAATAAACATTTTTGATAATGTTATATGAATAATTTCGTATAATCTAAAGAAGCAAAGGATCAAAAAAATCCCAACGACTAACAAAATCATATATTATATCGTTTATTATAAAGACATCCTATTTAAAAGAAAATAGCATTCAGAACTCATTAGTAATTGATATGAAAACCTTTACTTTCCACGACAGCTTGACATCTTTGCTACACGAGCAAATTTGCATCTTGCATTTGCTAAAAGGTACATTCTCTCGATATCCTTTAACATTTTCCTGTTATCCACCTCAATCAATACAACTTTGACACGCAAGGTGCCTAGTGAAATGTTCAGATTCTATTTTTATCCATATTTTCGATTTTTTTAAAAACTGAATTAGAGATATCATGGTTTTTGCACTGTTCTGGACACAGACCTGGATCCAGTAGTTATAGTCAAGCTGTAATACCAATTAAATTGAATGTTATTAACTATGTAGTAACATTATATGAGGGGAAAATATGGTGTAATGGTTGCCCAATTTCTAAGCTATCTGCTTACCAACGAGCCACTTGTAAAAAAAAATATTCAATCCATTCCAAAATAGTTTATTCACGTGAAAAACATCCGATGCAGGTTTTAGTAAAACTAGCTCAGAAGAGAGGATGTATTTTATAATGATCATTTAGTGAGGAAAAGGTCAATTAGAATTTAAATGATTCACTCTTTTGGGTTATTAACCAAAAATATTATGTAGTTCGCTTAAATCCTATGTTTTTAGAACATAGAATATGTTTCTTATTTTGAAATAAGTAGATTCTCGACAACGAGGCATTTTGCTTAATTTATTATGAAGAAAAAGCCTGCCTCTAGATTCATGAAATAGATTTCAATGTTAAATTATTAAAAGTGCATTGAAAAAATATTTATGTTGTAATAAACCAAGCATTAAAGAGGTTCACATACATTTTGAACACATTATATAATGGTTGTACAATACTCAAAAATACACTTTGACAATTGGCTTTCTGTGCGGGTCAATACCTTCATTCCCCCCTTTAGCTATGTCACTAGCTTATGAAGGATTATTTTTACTGTTGATTTTGTACCGCTCGTAGGAATAGAACTTATCTTCAAATCTCCAAGAAAATGAAAGATGTTCAATATTTGACAAGAAAGATTTCTGTAGATAAGTGACAGTGTCATTTCTCTTCATCTTTTCTTAATCCTTAAAGAAAAATGTTACTTTCGGCAAATATTCCTTCTAACCGTTTTTTTTAATTATTTTTAAAGCGATTCATTTAGAAGATAGATCCTGAAGCTGAAGAATTGTCGATTAGTTCTATTGATAAAGGTTTCACATGACCTCAAAGAAAGCACTGAAATAAATAGGTATTAAATAACTTAAACTTAGGCAGATACACTATATCAATGATTATAACCAATAGTTCAAAAATTATTATCTACTACTACTACTAAAGGCGTGACCAAATGTTTCTATCTGAGAAGCGGTCTCTACCAAACTACTTTGCCAATTTTTGATCTAGAGACACAAAATTTGATATATAGAGTATTAAGAAATGTGGGACAGATTTGATTTGGTTTTAAGTTGTAAAAATAGCTACTAAGGCGTCAAATTGTAATCCCAGTTTTCTAAAATATTTTCGGCTTTCAAAAACATACGACAGTTTTCTTATAAAGAACAAATGGAATTAACAAAAAAAAACACATATTAAAATGTGTGCAAAAAGTGCATCAAAGCAGCCCACTATCTAGGACTGGCAATATTTGAATACGTAAATAATTCTGCTTGAATCATTCATTGTCATGCTCTGAACACTATCCAAGTTTACACGAAGTTAGAGACCAGTAGTTTTCACTGTAGTCAGAGTAACAATAATTACCTTTGTGATGTTCCAACAAATTCAACTCCATTCCATTCCCATATTTCTGTACGGAGTTACTTCTCTTCGAGCTAACAATTTCGTACATCTAGTTTTTGCATCCATCATTAGCAGAATTCCGACTCTGCCAACGTCTAATGATGCTCTTTCAAGGCCGAGTGACAATTCAGCAAATTCAGCAACTTTGGAATCCTTACAGTCAATCACTGCAGGGTTGTCTCCCTCTTGCATTGTATTAGCCCACTTCTAGTATGTATTAGTAATCTTTTTTTATCTGTTTATTACATTACAACTGAAAATAAATGTTTCAACACACGGGATGATAAACTGTTGAACACTATCTGAGTCATCATATTTTGTTGTTAATTTTCATTTCTTTATGTGTGTACAGAGATGTAGCCATTATAGAATGATTTATTACACATATCAAAATTGGTTATTTTATATTCAATAAATTTCTTATTAGGTGTACAAATATGAATAATATCCTCTGTTCTAAATAAACAAAATAAAAGACTTCTGGCAGTGTCAATTTAGGATTTTATATATTTTTATTCATCAACTTATATTGTCCATTAGTTCCAAAGCAATGCTATTACATTTTTTTTACCTTATGATATTCTCATTTGTCATTTTGAGAACCATAGTTTTGGGAGAAATATTTTCATAGCACAAACCTAAACAAATAGCAATTAGTGAGAATAGCTTTCAGATCACTGTGCCATTTCATCTCAGTTTGGTTTTTTCTATTGAATGTCACAGTATACATTGTTGACTTTTGTTATATTATCATACAACTATTATTATATAGCATAATATATGATATATACTAGTTCGAGCACCATACCAATTTAATCACAAGGCCAGTTTTACGTGCTTGTCATATTACCGGGATTTTGTAATCAGTGTTGCTCTTCACCTAGATGAGTTATACTCATTGAGTTGACAGACAGCATATAGCCGGGATTTTGAAATCAGTGTTATCCTTACATCTAGACGAGTAATGAGCCCGAGTTAATTTACTTCATCTGTCCTAGGCAGCTAAAAGTGAATGAAATAGTTTTGACTAGAATTTAAACTTGTATAATATGATTCTACAGTCCACTTTTGTGGCCTTATATAGCGTAATACATAATATACTAATTGAATAAATACTAGTTGGGCCCTTCGAAAAAAATTATTTGTGTATTTAACTTTTAAATCTGTTTGTCGAAATAACTTAAAATAAACGTTTAATTTTTTTTTTCATTTTTAATTTCTGTAAAAAATATGAAATTTTCAGAAATATAAAATAACCTATGTTATATACTTGGTAGAGGACTAAACCAAGTAAGGTGCACATCAATTTAAATGGGCTCAAGTAGTAGCATTTTTTTACTCAGGCATTGGGGGATAAACATACTATTTTTCTATTCTATTTATTAAATAAAGTACATGTGGATTGATGATAAATCTGTACACGTTCGATCCTGACTAGCGATAGATTTGTGTTTGCGTAGCCGTCCTGATGAGCCATGAATATAT
>JAYKTE010091605.1:0-13978 GCA_036873565.1 Xipholeptos notoides
AACACGGGAAGAGAACAACTTTTAAACCTACTAAATACCGCTCTACAACTATATTGAGCACTTTTCTTATCCATTACTACTTACAACCATTCTTCTTTCAAACTTTGATCTCATCTGATATACATATCGTCAGCTAAAAGTGAATATGTTGGTTTAATTTGGATAATACACTCCAAAGTCCAAGCTTTTACACACTCCTCCACCTTTATATATTCAGTATGTTTAGGCAGCAGTTGGTTATTCGAACATGTTTGACTCAACAAGGTTCAATTTTACTATCAATTTCTAGTTTTTGGGTTGCTAAACAGCAATAAAATTTGAAAATAAAATTATCAGAAAGGAAAATTTCACTTATTTACTTAAGTACGTTTCAATATATATACACATATGTGTTTGTATATGTGTGTTTGTGTGCGTATGAGTGTGTATGTATGTATGTATGTGTGTGTGTTTTTATACATATATGTAACTTCGGAATTCATAAACGTTATTATGTATCAAAATCACTCATTTAATTTGCAATATATATTGTCGGAATATAATTTCCATCGTATAAATTTATTCTCTCGACTGTAGTTTCGTATGAATTAATGCAAACAAAAAACCCTAATAACTTACATTAAATAGAGTTAGGTCCTGAAGTCCTAAGCATAGCTCCATTGGTATAACATAAGACTACTAAGAGTGAGATTATGGTATCAAATCTTTTTCTGCTAATGAGTTCAAAATAAGGACGAAACGGCTGTCTAGAACTTCCAAATTACAGTATTATTTCATTCTGGGAAACGGACAAAGCTTTTATAACAACCTGATATTATTAACAAGAAAAATATCCTCTTTTCTTCCTCTCTTACATTCTTTACACTCTCACTATTACCTTTTCACTCTCCTTCTCCTCCTCTTCTTTCTCTTCCTCCCTCCACTTTCTCTCTCTTTTTCTATCTTATTTTATTTCTTACAACTATTTATACCTGGCTAATCTTTCTTGAATTTCCCTCCCATTCACCGTTAATATCAACCCGTCCATTGATTCATTTCCTTGGAATTCCCGCCACTCAACTGTCTACTTTTAAAATCTTCAAACGCCATCTTGCCACTGCGTCCAAACTCGTCACTGTACTTCACTAATCAATTGTCCTCGGACTACAATCGGTTGTTTATCGGAACCAAAACAGACAGTTAGTTAAGAAGTACCGTGACCGACTTTTAAAGTATTTTTTTTATCTTTAGTTTTCTTTTTGTTTGAGTATTTTGTTTGGTCTCTCCGAACTTCTAGTCCAACATCTTGTTATTTGAACGCCATTGTTATTCTCGGTTTGTCTTCATCGTATTCAGTTGAGCTCTGACGTTTTTAGCATTATACATCCATTAGCTTTTTTTTAGATTCTTTATCTTTCTTTTTTTTTTTTGATCAATTTCTTTTCTTTCTTTTCCCCTCTATCTTTTTATTCTCCCCCTTCTCTCTCTTTCCCAGCTTCATCTTGTCCTTATCTCTTTCTTCTTGTTCTTGCTCTTTTTCTTCTTCTTCTCCCCCCTTCCACTTATTATCATTATTATTATTAAATTTATTTTTTATACCCCCTTCTTCTTGCTTTTTATATCTTCTTTATTTTTCTGATATCCATTTTACACTTTCTGTAATTCATTCTAATCACTTTCTCTTTTTCGATTGCCTTCTTCGACTTCTTCTCTCACCTTCTCATAGTTTTTAATTTTGTCTTTCTTTTTTTCTTCTCCTCTCGCATAGTCGTATTTCCACTGTTTTAACTCTTCCACATTTGCATCTTATTTAACTTCCAACTTATTTTCTCTCTTCTGCTTCCTCTTTCGTTCTTTATTTCTTTCTTACTTTGTCTGTCGTTTTCCTTCATTTGTTGTTGTTCTTTAATTTTTTCTATATATTTTCTGAAAACAGCAAAAAAAAAAGAAGAAAAAGCCAATAATCAGATAAAATACTTTTCCTAACCCCCCCCCTTTTATTATTTACAAATAATTCAAAACATGAATTCAATTCTTTAAATTTTTTTGAATAATACTTTTTATGGACATTTCTGGTTAAAAATTAATGCCGTAACATGTCTTTTAATGTCAAATACTATGGGGATAAGTTCAGTTTTCTTATATATTCATGTTAAGGTGGACTTAACCATACGTACATAATGAACTATTCCTCTTTATAAAATATAAGTTTTATACAGAAACATGAAGAGGTAAGGGTTGTTATGGTGGACTTACCTACTCTTACATAATGAACTCTTTCTCTCTATAAATATAATTATTAGACAGAGACTAAGGAGAGGCCGGAGTCAATAGTTATTTTTGCAGTTAGGGTTAGTACTATTACGATCATATGTATGTTTGTGTTTTGCTCGTTAATGCAGTTGTTCTACGAAACCCCTCTCGTTACGTCTCTAGTATTGGCCACTAAACCTTACAACTTACGCTTTACAATTCTGAAATTCATCACTTTAAATATCTGAGTACAGAATGAATAGCATACGATATGAGACTGATAATTGTTTTCGATTTAGATTTGGAAAAAAACAATTCACTGAAATGTACAACTTAGGTCGCATTTACGTGTGCTGTATAATAAGAGTATTAATTAGTTAATTTCAGTTTACAAATTCAGTAGGGATGTTATCTTTTAATATTGAATATTATTTTTGGGAATACGGTCAGTTTTAGTATCTAGCAACACATAAAATATTTGGTATGGCCAAAAATATATATGTATTTAGTAGGTTGTAGTTCTTCTGAAGCATCATAAAATCATTAGTAAAGTGATATAATATATTATAATATTTTTTAAAAGGCAGTTATGATGCGTTGGTGTCAATATATGTATTTAAATAAAATCATAACGTTATGATTCAAACACAAAATCTTGTATAACTTGTAGTATAGTGGCGGACAGCTGTTTCGATCTTATTGGATCTTATCAGTGGCGCGCAATGTTGTTCACATTCCAAACCCTAAGCAGGATTCAAACCTGCAGACGATGTAGTGTAAAACACACTTTCTAACGACTGGCTGACGACACAATTATGCGTTCATAATGGCATTTTTACGGTTTTACTCTTACTCGTAGCTACACTCTTCTTTCTAGAAGCTGATTTTTTCGATTAACGATTTTCGATACTTATTGAGCCTATTTCGAGACAAAATGATACATGAAGAATACCTGTGTAAATTTTCAAGAAAATCCATCGAGCCATTTCAGAGTCCTTAGAGAACGAACACACACACGCAGAGACAGTGTTCCATTTATTTATATTAGATTAAATTTAGATAAATCCTGTGAAATAATGATAATTTATTTATCATATTTCTTTCCTTTTTCCTTTCTTTAATTCTTTCACTGTCATGGCTGTTTTGGTAGTAAAAAATCCTTTATTCTACACCTTTCTTCCAAATCTTTCTTAGTCAAGAGTGGCTTCTCTCTCCCCACCGCCTCTCTCTGTCTCTCTTTTCATTTGTATTTTATTTCGTTTTCTATAATTTATTTATTAGTCGCAAGAATTTACTTAGGCTCTATCAGTAATTTTTTTTTTCAGTTTTTCTTCTGTCTGTCTATAATCACAGTCTATCTGTGGAGCTGTCTGACTCTCTGTGTGTCTCTCTCTCACCTCGTCTCTCTCTCTCTCTCTCCCTCTCTCTCCCTCTCTCTCCATATCTTACTCTCTTTTTCTCTCTCTTCGTTTTCGTTCTTTTTTACCCCTTTTTTAGACGCCCGCTTATCATTTCTTTCACTTTCTTTCTTCATTATTCATTTAATCATTTAATTCGTTTTTTTTTTCCTTTTTATCCTTTTTTTCGTTTCTTGAATAATTTTCTTTCTTTTTTATTCATTTACTAGAAAAATTGCCCGTTTTTTCCCGGGCGCTGGTGACTTGCAACTAAATTAGTTAAGGAAGCCTATTATATAGGAAAGCAGTACTATACATATGCAAATTCTATTGGTCTGAATAACAATGCTATCCAAATTTCGATGGTTCTAATGCTTTGATGTTCGCTTTTGTGTTCATTTTGCTTTGTAATCAGAGATTTAGATCCTTTAGCAGCAATTTTTCTGACTCCAAACCATAAAGTGTTCTCTAGGTATAAATAACCCATATATAAAATTTCATGCGTTTAGACCCAAAATTGGCAGAGTAGTTTAGTAGAGACCGCAACGGTCCAATCTTTCAACTTTGGCGCCTAGGAGCCAAATTTCAAGCTTGAAACCGGTTAAAAAACCTTCCTCGGGTCTAAATGCCTAAATATATGAAATTCATTATTTTTTCTTTTCTCTATAAATATCCACTTTCGATTTCTCGTATAATACTCTTTCTTTCTATACTTCTACCTTTCTTCTGGAATCTTTTGTCCGTCTTTTTCTTAAAGGTTCTCTGTTCTTCTTAACCGAAAGATTCCAGACTTTATTTTATCTGCTTGCCTTCTCTCTCGCAATTTCTCCCGCTCTCTCTTTCTTTCTCTTTTTCTATCCTCACAATTTCATCTTTCTGTTTCTGCTCTCTCCCTCTTTCTCTCTCGTTCCTTCTCCCGCTTATTCTCCCTCTCCCCGGCTCATTCAATCGTTTATTATATTATTTCCTGTCGTTTCTCTTTTTTCCTTTTTATTGAAGCACCTTTCCCCCTCCTCTACATCTGTTTCTTGACAAACCTCCAGCAACCAGCTCCCCATGGCTTGCTTTCACGAAAGTCATCTTTACTCGTCTACAACCTTTCAAACACCATACCCTCAACTGCTACTGTATTTTTTCTCATCCCCTCTTCCTCTCCCTACATCATTCACTCATTTTATTCATAACTAAGGTCTGTGTCGTTCCACATAGAAGACTTGAAACAGTTCGTTTAACAATATCTTGATCCGGATGTGATGAGGACTTGAACAAACCGAAACTAGATCAGTAACGGGAAAAGTAAGAATCCCGTAAAGAAGAGCGCTTAATGGGAAAACTAGAAATTGTAGGGGTGGGAGTCATTTGAAAAGGGTTTTGATTTCCTAGGATTTTAGTCATTTTAAAACTTTTTTAAAGTCGTGTTCTTACTGGGAAAAATCACTTTTAATGGTCTGTAAAAGTGGTAGGCGTAATCTTTTGAACAAATCGTGTAGTATATCAAATTAATTTTTTTCGTAACAAAGACAGACAGACAGATAAACAAACAGACAGAAAGATAGAGTGATAGATAGATAGATTGATTGATTAATCGATTGATTGAAAGGTTAGGTAGCTAGATTGGTGTGGAAAAAATAGTCCCCTACTAAGACAGAAATATTTTAGACAGTGAAGACTATATGTGTTCTGTGCACCTTCAATCAACTGTTTGGCAATAGATTAAATTCCGTGAAAGTTTTCAATTCCAACACATACGCAATGTCATAATCGTTTTAAACTTAAAATCTTTTCTCAATCAAACTCTGGTGTTCAGCCTAAAACGCTAAGACATAACATCTCAAGAAGTATAACATGATGGAGGGATGTATTGGAACAGAGATGGAAGGAAAAATCAGGCAGAGGTCGGGGCATGTTGGAATTTGGGTTAAATCGGTCGCGAAGCGACAAGGGAAAATTATAGAGGCAACGCCATTAAAATAGCAACATGTTCCGGTGGTACACTTCCGGTGTCAATGGCTGATGTCAGTAGCGGAAGCCGTCTAGTTGATTTGATGGACTTCATATTGTTGTCGATTTGTCTTCCTTAATTTTTCTTCTTCTTTCTGCCTTTTAATTTTTCTTTTCTTTTCTGTTTTTTCTTTGATTTTTTTTGTCTGGGTTAATAATTTTGTTTTTATTTAGATTTGCTTGGAAGGACATTGAATGTGGGCAGTTAGCTTAAAGAATTGAGCAAAGAGAAAATTAGATGGAAGTAATCAATGGGGGATGATGTCAGTCAAAGAGCGACACAGAGGAAGCAAGTCTTAACACACGCAAACAAAAGCAAGAGAAAATGTCAGTTAAACAAAGTTTTCCGGATGGAGAAAAGACATACGGGGACGGGTGCAGGAGAAAGAAAGACAAAATAAATGTAAAAGAACGATATTTATTAGAGAAAAGAAAAGGTTAAGAATAAAGAAGGGTGAGAAAAAAGTAGAGGAAATCGTACATGCTAGGTCTCAGTGAATACGTTTTTACATCTCGAGGGTAGTCCCGAAAGTAATTCCACATATTTTTTTAAAGTAATTCATTAAAAGTTGATGAAGACGTGGGTAGTACCTTTAAAAAGAGTTATCTTTTGTGCCCCAGAATTTATTTTTCTACATAGCCACTTGCATGTGTGTCACCATTTCGAAATCGACGAACCTATCAACTATCTGTGCTAACATCAACTGAATCGGCTTTGTAAACTTCCAACAGTCCCTGGTGAATGTTGTTCAGTTTAATTTGTTCTCCATAGAGGAATTCAATGATGCATATCTGCTTCTGACGCACATCATGGGAAGGGTAGCTGTCTTAGAGTCTCACACCGTCAATATCTGTAACAGACGATGAAAATTTCATGAACGCATAGCTTAAGTCATCATAACAGTGAAATTTCCAATCCCCTCTGATCCATTCGGAAGATTAAAAACATAAGAAGACTTTTGGAACGACTCTCGTATATGAATATATCTGTTACTGTATAATTTTCTGTCTTTCTTTGTATTGGAATATACGTGATTGCGCATTAATGGAAAGTTCTGTGACTTTGAAGTAATCAAACCTGTATTATGTATAACCAGATCTTATATCAAGCTTTTATTCAGTAATACATGTATTCGGTTTTCATAAGAATAGATACATTTTGGCAAATATTCTGTATTTAATTAGATATTAATAAAGCTTTCACTCTTTAACATGTGTCTTGTGCTCACAGCTGTTTTAATTAATCAATTATAGAGTAATTGTTTTTAATATCAACTAACAAACTTTTATTGCATTTAACTAGAGTCTGTGGGATGAGTAAAAGGTAAGTGACCAATGAAAAAAAAAATGTTATTGAACATTTTGTTATATTGTGTATTCTAATTACAAAATTACATATTGCCTAAAATTTCGGATATTTCTATAGCAATATAGATTTGAGCAATTGCTATACACTATTCAACACAATTTCTTAGTTAAAAAAATATTTTTTCATGGATCAGTAACTTTTGGTTTATTTTATCTTTATCCTTATCTAGCCTTCCAAACTTGGCCTTGAATCATACTTGTAGGTCAACCGGTCATACCAAAACAATAGCCATTGTCCGATTCTGAAATGTTTTTATTATTATAACCCTGTTTTGCATCAATAAATCACTTCGTTGCAAGATCGAATCCAGTCTGCACCTTCGTTACAGAGGTTACAGAAGAAAATAGGCAGTGCTAAAAGATAAAATAACAGACCACAAAGAAAAAAGGGAAAGAAAAACATGTAGTGACACGTGGTCACTGGTACAAAAAAAGAAACTAAGAATTAGTGAGTATGAAGATAATATTAAGAAGAAGGGGGTGAAAAAAAGAAAAGAGAGAAGAGATAGGTTGTAACATAAGAAAAATATTGCAAAGAAGATTCAAAGGGGGTGGACAGAACCAAAAATGTAGCATGACGAAGAAGAAAAAAAGGAGTATGAGGTGAGATGTAAGGAAAAAAAGAAGAAGAAGAAGAAGAAGAAAGAGTAGTAATAGGCAAGACACAAGAGAAGAAAAAAGAAAAGGAGTGACATGTAAAGAAAGAAGAGGAAGAAGACGGGAGAAAAAGCTAAGACATAAGGCAAAAAGGAGGAGGCGAGTCACAAGGGAAAAAGAAAACAAGAAGAGAAAAGAAGAAAAAAGGAAGAAGAAGGAAAAGAAGAACAAGAACAAGAAATAGATAAAAAAGAAAAATGGAGCAGAAGAAGAAGGAAAAGTAGAAAGAAGAAGAAGAAGAAGAAGTGAAGCAGGTGAAATGTAAAGAAAAGAAATAGAAAAGTCAGGACCGGAAATCGAATCATAGAATCATTATATTTGTCTCACAAAACCAGCTGACCCCCCACCTTTTTTTAAACATTGAACAAAGAGTTTCCTTATCCAATGAAAAGACTGAAATTTCTCTTCGTGCGATTTCAATTTACTGACAGACGACATAAAAGAATAAGTACGGAGGAAAATGAGGAAGGCACCCTACCAATGATAAGTATTGCCAGAGGACAACATCACGCTAAACCTGCCAATGACTATTAAGAACTCGGCATTTCATGGACATTGGAGAATGGTTTGTGATGCAAGTACCGGATGTATGTGTCTCTAGTTTATAATACGAAAGGCCGGAAATCGTCAGACGGACAAGGTCGGAATGTCTCGGAAAATTGCAATTCTCACCGCCAATTCACATCCATCTAAATGACAAGGTCCTGAAATACAATGGTGTCCGTGGTTGGGTGGGTAAGCTCTTGTGGAGGCTTTGGTCTGGTTTAAATGGTATTGGCGATGTTCGATGTTGATGAGTAACGAGAGGTTTGTCAAGGAATGTAGTTTCGACCTGGGATTCTGATCATTTTTTTTTCTTATTTCGTATTTAAAAAAAAATCTTTTTGTTTGTATTTTTGAAGTGTTGGAGTTCACGCGAAAAGTACTAGGTCGGTGTGAGGGCTCTCCGTTGAAGCTGTTTTGACGATGGGGTTGGAGCAGCCTTGAAGAGTATAGGAAAAAAACGAATTAAAAGAAGATAGAGGAAAAGATTTTAAAAAGGAGCTGGGTCAGAACTCAAATGTAAAAAAGAAAAAAAAGGACAAGACCAAATTAGTGCATAATGGTGGATGAGTCAAAAGGTTGAAGAAAACGAAAAGGGGGAATGAATATAGCAAAGGAATGCAAACTGAGAGAGGGTTAATGAAAATTGGAATGTAGAGGAAGAAATAATACTAAATAGTCCAGGGAGAAATAGTTGAAGACCTAGAAAAGATATGAAAGATTTAAAGGCAATAATGAGGCGACGATGGGGATGTTTGTGTGTTTGGTAGTGGTGGTGGTGGTGGTAATGTCTCTGGATGTGACGCTGGTGATGTGTTTGGTGATGGGGATACAGGAGGTGATGTGTTTATGGGGTGGTTGTGTATTTGGTGGTGGTGATGTATCTGGTGATGGTGATGGTGGAGGAGGACATGTATTTGATGGTGTTGGGCTAATTTATTTTGTGATGGTGATGTGATTCTGGCTCCCACTCCAGTCCGAAAATTGGGTATATGTCAACTTGTCAAACGAAGAAGGCAAAGGTGACAGAGTACCATTCGCTGTGGATGTTGTTTTGGGTAGTCGTGGCTGCACGACGGCCTAAGTCGACTTCCCTGAAATGACTATCGTAAAATATAAGAAATACAGATAGTTACATCAATAGCAGTTTTAGATTATTTTTACCTTATTTACATTAGGCTAAAACTTTCTGT
This sequence comes from Xipholeptos notoides, assembly GCA_036873565.1. Taxonomy (NCBI): domain Eukaryota; kingdom Metazoa; phylum Mollusca; class Cephalopoda; family Idiosepiidae; genus Xipholeptos; species Xipholeptos notoides. The sequence goes on from JAYKTE010091605.1 coordinate 9,392, forward strand.
ATAGCTAATATTCCAAGCTAACCTATTGCTTGTGAGGGGGTGGAAAGAGACTCAAAAAGGTAGGTTTTCATCTCATTTCGACGGGTAAATAAAGGAGATCGGAGGAGATTTGGGGGATTTTATTTCCTGTACATTTTAGAATCATCCCACCTGATCCTTAGGTGACAGGCACTTTATTACTCACCAATTAGCATTATTGTGCTGGGGGGACGTGACAAATATTGCCACATACTAAGCTCCTATAATAAAATCGAGTATTTGAAAATTAGATGATAATGTCGTGCTAAATATTGTTATAGTATTCAAAAAAGAATCCTGGTTGGGACTTGTTGCATATTTATAAACAGTCTACCAATCAAGAAGGAACAAATCAAATAATCATGATGTGGTACAGTGGAAACCCATTGGGGGTTACCACTAAAGTATTATTATTACCAATGTTTATATGCTTTAGTCATTACTTACAGAATTTTTGCATATATATAATTAATAAGTAAAATCCTGAAGTAAAGAGAGATATACATTGATGAATTCGGAAGACAATCAAATATATACCACTGAGTTTTAGTGTTTAAGTTTTAATGTAAAAATTATATCGAATTCAAAATCTGGTCAATTACTTACGAAATGAGATGCTATACTAAAAATGCTAGCAATATTTATTCCTGTTAATAGCAAACCTAATGGTCGTACTTAAGAATTATAATTCGCAAAAGAAATATTAAGAACTAAACACATTATATTGACAGCAAAACCCCTAGAGTGTGGATTTGATCGTGATTATAAACAGACGAACTCCCATCACCTGAGGAATGTTGTCCAGAAAATAAGATAAGTCATATGGAAGAGCAATGATAAATACATTCTAAAAATATTTGTGTATTAAATTAATCTTATTTAAGTTAGGTTTATCAGATCTAATGGTTATTGCTTATAATATTTCTTTTTTTCTTTTTTTTAGTGAGGTTTTATTTATATTATATTCTTATTATCTATTAGAAATTTGCATCAATAACGGTTTGCTGCCTAAACCCGCCCATACTCACACATACACAGATATATATATATGTGTGTGTAGAGAAAATTTTGTCTATATTTATAGTTAAAGTGCTCAATATTAGTGATAGATCGTGAGTAGTGGATGAGCATAGACGTAGAGTCAACAGCATTTGGTGACTGCCTGTATCTCGCTTGTATCATCATTAAACCAAAAGTATGTGAATGTGTGTGCGTTTAAAACATAGAAAATGGGAATCTACATATATATAGTTTTATTTATGTGCATGCGTGTTTGTTCATGTGTATGTGTGTGTGTGTATACGTGTGTTTGTCTATATATCTGTTTGTGTGCAAAATTGAATCATGAAGATGGCTGACTGACATTTCTGCTGGGTGGGTGCAATGAAAGTTGCGATGGTGACATCACGCCTTTGGGGATTAGTTTGAAGGAGTGACTGCCTAAGTTAGTTGAATTCAGAAAAAGGGGTGTCACAATTGATTGAAGAAAGAGGTCGAAACATGTAATATCGACGGCTGACATGGGCCCCGAGGCACAGTTTTGACCCCTGCAGACAGTAGAAACATAATTAAGGGTCACGAAACGAAGAAATTGTAATTGCATGTGGGTGTGTATGTGAAATAAAGAAAAAACAACAACAATAAAGAAAAGGCCAATATGAGAATACGATAGATAGATATATAGAAATATAGATATATATGAAGCAATTTAGATAGATAGATATGAACTAATACCGATACATACATGCATACATAGATACATAGATAGATACATACATAGTTACATACATAGATAGTAATATATATGAATAGATAGATAAATAGATAGATAGGCAAATAAAATAAAGTGGGTGAGTGAGTGAGTGAGAGGGGAGAGAGAAAAGAAGAGAAGATAATAAATAGTGATATACTGGATGAAGTAACTGCGCATTCGTGTGTGCATGTGCGTTTGTTTTTGTGCGAGTGTATATGCATGTTTGCGTCCGTGTGTGTGTATACTATGTGTGATAAATACTGAAACATTGTAACAGAATGAAAAATCGATAGCACTGAAATGATAACCAGAGGGAAATAGATAGTGGGACTGAGAATGTGAGAGAGTGGAAGAGTGAAACAGAATAATAGTCAGATAGACAGACGGAAAAGAGAAACAGTGATAGACTATATGTGTTTATTAATGATGAAGGTAAATATGAGTAAAAATGGAAAATGTTAGCAAAAAAAAAAAGAGGAAAAAAACTGCAAACAAATGTTTTGGAAAAAATAAAACATTTTATGCTGTTTTTTTTTAAATAGATTTAAAAATTTTCAATTTATCAGACAGGAAAGAAGCGAATGCGAGCAGTACAAGTTGACACACGAGCTCTTGAAGGAAAAAAGAAAGAAAAATGATACACTTGTTACTGTGCGTACACCTTTCTAAATAAACACGCCAACTATATATTTTAAAAGGTAGTGAGTCCTGCGACTATATCCCGAGCAAAAATTCGTCCATTTTTTCGTTGACGAATTACATTATTTTACAGCGAAATAACAACATCGTCAAAATCGAGATAGCAGCGGAATCTGAGAAAAAGTTGAACAGACCAACGTTATAAATATCTATTAAATGATACAGTTTAATTTCAAGAAAACTTGAAAAGGAGAGTGGGAGAAAAGGAAAACCGAAAAGAGAAAAGAGAGTGTGAGCCCTTATTGTTTCAGACTGTCTTAACATGTGAAACTACAGTTACAGTTGTGCACACAAAACACAAGATAAACAAATCAATTTAGACTTAACTAAACCCAAATGCCAATCCTGTCTTCACAGAATTTAAAAAAGTTTTATTTTAAGTGTTTAGTTTGTTTTTTAAAAATCAATTTAGGATTTTACTAGTTGTCTATGGAATAATGGACTGTCCCATCGATTTCGAGGTATGACAGTTATCAAACCGAGTATTGCCGTAATACTGCCATAAAAGATTTGCTTATAGTGGTGAATGCTTCTGTAGCACCATCCACATTCTTACAACTGCTGATAAGACGCGGTGGTGCAAAGGTTTACCACAGACTACATGAACCACAGACCTCAGATTTTTACTTCGAAGTTTTTCTTTCTCCTAGATACCTGTCTCTCAACAAAGACTAAGGCTGCATCTATTCCAATAGTTTAACCGCGACCCAGACACTAAGCTAGGTATTTCCACGTCCCGGCGTAAAATACGGTACCAGTGTTCCTAAATGGTCACCCATCCAAGTGCTGACCAAGCTCAACGTTGTTTAACTTCGGTGGACTGACAGAAATCGATGTCTCCAACATGACTTGACAGTAATTGTCTATAGAATATGACCAGGTAAAAAAATACGTATATTCCCTATTTTAGTGTCTGTGTTACATTCAAAGCAAATTTTGTTGGTTGGCGAAAAGGGGTTCAAAAATTCAATTCTGTTTTATAATTGTAATTTCACTTATTGGTCCAACCAATACCTGATATGCATGTGGTATCTAAGGAGATATTTGGTGCCTTACGAGCACTTAGTACTTGGAGACACATAGTACTGTTGGGACGTGATTCCTTATAGACACGTGGTATCTTAGGGGACATTTGGTACCTTATTACGTGGCACATTTACTGTTTACCAGCAATTTATGGACAAAAAGAACAAATTGGGTTTAAATCAAAAAGCAAAGTTAAACACATCTTCTACCAGGGATGAATTTATTGCAAGCAGAGGGTACTAGCTATCTCACTAATCAAGAGTTGATTTAACGTTCCAATGATCAGTCTTTGTAAAAAAAGAATCTGTACTTTTTGTCCTTAAACAATTTTGTAGAATAACCTGGTTTTATGACTTATTTTCTTTGTTAGAAAACGGTCTTTAGAAAACAAGAAGTAATCTAGAGCATTATCAGAGCACACAAGTTAATAACAATGAATGGCAATTAGCTTGTGTTTCAAGCCAATGGTACTGTGTTTTGAATCATTCATGTAAAAACGTTGTTCAATTAATACGAAAAAAAAAAATCTTAATTAAGCTAGAACCCCACACGCATAGATGGCTGGCAACTTTTCTATTCTGTTTCCAGCTAGGAACGCTCGTGGACAAGGAAGCCGCAAACGTCACACCCTAAATCAGAAGTTAAAAATAAACGACTGAGTAAGGTTTCCCTAGCTTCACCTCGTCCTGATCTTTTTACAAAATAAATTTAATTTAATTAACCGCCAAGCAGTGGTGTGTATCGAAGCAGGACCTATTCTTCTACGTATAGGTGACAATCACCAAGAGTCACCGCAATTTACAGAAAATTATTTTTCTGGTTATGCCTGGTTATTTCTTGATTCACTACAAACACAGTTTTCACACGCACACACACACACAAACACATACACACACATTTATATATATCAGTGCAAACAAACCCATACATAGAGATATATATGTATCAGTACAAACACATACATACAGATATATACATCAGTAAACACACACACACACACACATATATATATATATATATATATATATATATATGATATATACTTGATCGGACACTAATCCAAGTTAGACACAAGGCCAGTTATAAGTGCT
>JAYKTE010091716.1:0-13975 GCA_036873565.1 Xipholeptos notoides
TTCCTTTCTTTCTTTCTTTCTTTCTTTCTTCCTTTCTTTCTTTCTTTTTCCTTTCTTTTTCCTTTCTTTCTTTCTTTCTTTCTTTCTTCTTGTTCTTGTTCTTGTTCTTGTTCTTCTTCTTCTTCTTCTCCGTCTTTTACTTTTTTCTACTGCCTCTTATTTCTTCTCCAACATCTTTTTTTCTCTTTCTTCATTTCCTACTTCTTCTTGCGCTTTGATATAATTTTTTTTCCTGTGAGCGCATTTAAATGCGTATTTTCTTTCTGCTGATTTGAAAACTTTCTTCTTATCCAGATTTCAAAGACGTTGCAGAAGGCCCATCGACCCCTTTGCTCTGTCTTCTTCTACTGAAGATCCAGGCCATTACATTTAATTGAGGGAACTTACAGCCTATTTAAACGGGGTTGAAGATCTCTCCTCAGCCATCGGAACATACTTTACCAACCGTTGTGGAGAGCAAGCTAGACAATTTTTACTCGGGAAGATAACTGAATTGGTTACCACCCTCGCATCGCACATAACAGAGAAAACCTCAAAATCTATGCAAGAGATCTAAGTAGAGCAACAATCGATGATAGAAGAAGGATAGACGTGGAGAAAGACGGACACATAATTAAAGAGAGAGCAGGAGATACGGAGAGAGAGAGAGAGAGAGAGAGAGAGAGAGGAAGAGAAGAGATAGCAATAGAATTTGAACCAGCCAACACTTTATTTGCAAAATGAAAAGGAGAGAGATAGATTTTTAAAATACATGATATAAAAAGGAAAAAAGAAAAGAATGAAAAAAAAACTGGTTGGGAGGAGGTGATAGATAGATACAGAGTGATAAAGAGAAGGAAAGAGAGATAGAGAGGGAGAGGTAAAAAGAAGAAAAGATATAGAATTGGAAGTCAAACGAGCAAGCATCTTATAAACCAAATAAAAACAAGGACTATACATTTTTGAAATATATGTAAAAGGGAAAAAAGTATTAAAAAAGACAATAGGAGAGAAATATAAAAAGATACAAAGAACGATAGAGAAGTCAAGTGAGAGAAAAAGAGTGAACGTCGCGCAAGAGAGGAAGAAAGAGAGAGAAGGAGAAAATGCAAAACCTCCCCACACAAAAGAGGTATATACATTGATAATATGTATTACAGACGAGGATCAAGAGCGCAAAGCTTAAATCCTATTGACATAGAATTGTAGATTTATATTATTGTAGATTGTCGAGGTGGTTCAATTCTGGCTCATCTTGAGCAGAAGTCGCCGGAGGAGGAATCAGCAGCAGCACATGTGAGTTGATATTTTGGATTTTCTAACATTTTCGTTTTTCGTCCTCCTTTTCATTCATTTCTTCTTTTCCTTCTTCAACTTCTTTTTCATTTGTCCTTTTCTTCATTTTGTTTTTCTTTCTTTCTTCTTCTTCTGTTTTTCCTTCATTTTCTTTTTCTTTCTTGTTTTTTTTCTACATTTTCTTTCTTTCTACTTCGTCCTCTTCAAATTTTCTTTCTTTTTCTTTCGCCTACTGTTTTTTTTTTCATTTTCTTTTTTCCTTTCCTTTACTTCTGTTTTTTGTTCATTTTTATTTTATTCTTTTTCTTCATCTGTATTTTTTCTTCTTTTCCTTCCATGTTTGTTCTTCCTGCTAATTCTCTTTCTTCTACTTCTGTGATTTCTTCATTTTTTTAAAAAAAATTCTTCATTTCTTCTTTCTTCTGTTTTCTTTCATTTTCTTTTTATGCCTTTTCTTTCTTTCTATCTTCCTTTCTTCTTAGTCTGAATTTTTTCTTTTTCTTTCTTTCTTCTTCTTCTGTTTTATTATTCTTCATTTCTTTTTCTTCTTCTTCTTTTTTTCTGCTTTTCCTTCATTTTCTTCCTTTCTTCTCCTTTTTCTTCATTTTTTTCTTTTTTCTTTCTTCTTTTTTTCTTTTTTCTTCATTTTCTTCTCTTCTTCGTTGCTTTTACTTCTTTTAGTTCTTTTTTTTTTCGTCATTTTATTCTTTTTCTTATTTTTTCTCCTGATCTTTTATATTCTTTAATTTTCCTTCTCCACTATTTTTCAATTTATTTCCTTCTCGTCTTTTTTCTCATCATTTTATTCTTCTTTTCTTTTTTAATTCCCATTTTGTTTTTCATTTTTATTTTTTTGTCTTTCCTTTTTTCTTCTTTTCATTTTTTATCTGTGAACTTCTCTAATTTTCTTTATTTCTTCTTTTTATTATTATTATCTTTATTATTATTATTTCTTCTTTTTCTTTTCTTTTTTACTTTTTCTCCTTTTTTATTCTTCTAATTTTTTCTTTTTTTTTTCATTTTTATTCTTGTCTTCTACTTCTTCTTCTTCTACCCCTCCTTCACCTTCTTTTTCTTTCCCTTGTCTTTCTTCTACCCCTCCTTCTTCTCTTTTTTTTCTGTCCCTCCTCCTCCTCATTCATCTTTTTCTTCTTCTTCAGCATAAGGTACACCTTTGATTATTCTTCGTACCTTTATTATTATTAGTTTTTTGTTTTTTTCATTTTATTTTATTATTATTATTATTATTGTTGTTGTTGTTGCTGTTGTTCTCTCCTTTATATATCTCCTAGAATTATTTAGTAATGTTGAGGGCTGGTTTGGGTCACACTATTTTGTCTGTGAGTGGGTTACACCTCTTGTTCTATTGTTGGTTCTTTTTATTGGATTTACCTATTTATTAATTTATCTTTTTTTTTTGGGGGGGGAGTGGAGGTCGTTTTTTACGGGTCGATTATTACCATTACCATTATCATTTTATTTTATTTGCTTCTCTCTCTCTCTCTCTCTCTCTCTCTCTCTCTCTCTCTCTCTCTCTCTCTCTCTCTCTCTCTCTCTCTCTCTCTCTTGTGTGTGTTTTGTCACAGGAGTTCATCCACGTTTCTATGTTTCTGATCCTTTCGTTTAGGGTTCCTAGGTGATATTTGTTTTTGGGTAGTGGGGGGGCAAGGATGTTGCGTTGGAGACTAGGAGATAAAATTTTTGGAGGTAGGGGATTTCCCTTTGACATTTTTCTTTCTATTTTTGTTCCTTCTACATTGACACTGACTGCACATTAACTTTATAGTCTCACTTTGTTTTTCGCTTATCATATTCATCATCATCAGCAGCAGCAGCATCAATATCATCATTATTATTGTCATCATGATCATTATTACAGTCATAATGTTATTATTGTTACTGATGCAACTATTATCATTTATTATTATTATTGATATTATTATGATTTTTATTATTATTATTATTATTCATATATTTATTATCATTGTTATTATTTTAGTTATCATGTTTATTGGTGTTTATTATTTATTATAATGTATCATTATTGTTATTATTATTATTATTATTATTGCATTTATTGATATGATTTTCATTAATTATCGTTATTAATGTTATTATGTTTATCAATATTTCTATTATTATTGAGAGCTCTCACACTAATAATATTGCACACGCACACCTGGCAATCAGTGGTTTTTACTGGAATCAGAGTGACAACAAGTCTTCCCGTAAGCAGCTTCTGCTCCATCCCACTCAATATTATTATTTTCATTATTATCATCATTATTATTAGTAGTTGTAGTAGTATTTTCATACTGTTCGATAAATATGATTTATTCACTCGTAAAACATTCTATATTTTATTTTCCGTATTCTGCTCGAATGTTTTGTCTTTCAGTTTCTTATTATTTGTTTTCCTTAAGATTGTTTATAAAAAAAACAAAAGAAATTAAAAATACAAAAAACAACTTTTTGTTTTCCTTTCTCTTCTTTCCTTTTCTTTTCTTTTATTTCTTTTTCTTTCATTATCATTTCTTCTGGAAAATGTGTCATAAAAATTGGTGTTCAATATTTTTCATAGCATTCTTTAGAGTGGAGAAGGTGGAGAGAGAGGAGGGGTCGGTTTTAATTCTAAATAACGCTCACCGTTTTATTAACGCACAACACAACTTCTTCTTCATACTATCTTTCCGTCTCATTGTTACATGTTTACTTTCAACATGTGAAATTGTGGACACTTATAGAATATATTCAAACTATTCACCTTACATATATGTGTGTGTGTATGTCTATGTGTGTGTATATGTGTGTGTGAGTTTGTGGGTAGGTCTGTCTCTGTGTAGGTCTGTCTGTCTGTCCATCTGTCTGTCTGTGTAAGTGTTTGTAAACATGTTTGTGTTTGTGTTTGGGTGTGTATTACGTACATATAGTAGTTTGTCTCTAAGTTTGACTTTAGGATCCCTAAGTATTGTTTTGACAAAATAAATGCATGTTTATAGTAATAAATTCCAATGCATTTTTATAGCAACAAATTCTAATGCATTTTATAGCAATACATTTGAATGCTTCTTTAGAGCACAAAATCTTAATGCACTTTCATTGCACTTTTATAGCAATAAGATCTAATAAATTTTTATAGTAATACATTCTTATTCATTTTTAACGTAATAAATTCTAATGCATTTTCATTAAATTCTGAAGCATTTTAATAGCATTAAAACTATAATGCATTTCATAGTAATAAATTGTAATGCATTTTATAGCAAAAAATGTTAATGAATTTTTATAGCAATAAATTCTTATATGTTTTATATCAATAAATTCTAATGTATTTTTAGAGCAAAACATTTTGATGCTTTTTTTATAATAAATTTAATGCATTTTATAGTAATAAATTCTAATGAATTTTTATTTTTATAACAAAAAATTCTAATGCATTTTTGTAGTAATACATTCTACTGCTTTTTTTTGTAATAAATTTTGATTTGAATAAATTCTAATGCATTTTTAGAGAAATAAATTTTGATGCATTGTAATAATAAAAATTTTTAACACGCTTTTATAATAACAAATGCCAATACATTCTTATAGATAGACTAAAGCACCAAATTTTGATGAGAAAAAAATCAAATACAACCAGATGATTTTTTTTTATATATCTTTTTTTAGGTCACCTTTCTTCAAAGCACATAAAAGGAAAATATTTTTTTTCTTTTTAAGATGTTGTGCTAATTATTGTTTTGGGCTTTAAGATCAATGCCTGATCAATAAAAATAGAAAAGTTGTTGAAAGTATTACAGAGTTTTTATCTGGCACAGAATTACTTACACTCACTTGTTTATAGAAACCATTACTTTTGCATTGATTAGCAACAATTTTCTAAAATCATTTTCAATAGGGGCCTATGTGTATCTATTTATTTTTTATTCATTTCTTTTATCTATATGTATCATGCCACACTCTGCAAATTAAAAGCAAAAACGTGTAGTCAAGATAGGGAATTGAATCTGAGACCTTCTGATTGCCTTCATTATTTGTATCTTAAAAGTCTGATGCTCTACTGACTGAGCTATGAGAGCTGCAATCATACCAGATATTTTTTTATCATGATCTAAAAAATATAATCTATTTAAAATTATTGAATGACAAGCTTGGAATTTGTTCATAATTCATCTCTTTTATAATAATGACTGAAGTATATTTGTTTTTATATTTATTTGGAAATCTTTGAAATGAGGCTTCATAATCTATGTATTGATTTTTATCACCTAATGAAGGCCAGGCGATAAGTTGGCCAAAATATGGTGTAATAACAACTATAGGGATGAAGACAACTGTCTGCAAATAAAAATCAATACATAATGTATTTGTTTATTTATTTATTTATTTATATTTATAACGCCATACTCTGAAGATTAAAAGCTAAAACCTAACCGACCCCACATGGGGATTTGAACCCAAGACTCTTAGATTGCTTTTATTATTTCTATCTTAAAAGTCTGATGCAGTACTGACTGAGCTATGTGAAAAAAATTTTGTCATAATCTAAGAAATATAATCTATTTATATTATTGAACACGAAAATCATGAGTTGACAGCTTGGAACTTTTTAATAATCTGCCTCTTTTATAATAATGACATGTGATAAGTATTTTTTAACAGTTTCTGTGTTCAGATATTAGTTTTTAATCACGGTTAACTCGTTTCTATATTTTGCTGATTTAATTTTAAAAATGAACCCTCCATGAGTAGAATAATTGAAGCAATATATGAGCTTTTCTAATTAGGGAAAAGAACTAGTGAGATTTTAAAACTTTTGAAACCTCGTCTTAGAAGATGTTGAGTTTAGAAGTTCTTGAAAGGCCTTAGAGGGGTTGTATTTACCATTTATTCTATATCTTCATGAATGTGTGTGTCTGCATCTCTGTGTGTGTCTCTGCATGTTGTCTGTGTATATGCATCTACTGCTGTGTGTGAGTCTATGTCTGTGTCTCTATGTATCTCTGCCTCTGTGTGTGTTGGTGAGTGTGTCTGTCTTTGTGTGTGCATCTGTGTCTGTGTACATGTGTGTGCGGCTTCCTGTGTGTGTGTGTGTGTGTGTGTGTGTTTGAGTCTGTGTCTGTATCTGTGTGTGTCTAGATGTGTGTGTATATGCTTTTTTGTGCATGTGTGTATGCATGCCTATGTGTGTGTCTCTCTGTGTATGTACATATATGTGCATGTCTGTATGTGTGTGTGCCTCTTTCTGTATCTCCATGTGTGTGTGTATGTGTGGGTGTCTGTTTATATGTGACTGTGTGGCATGTCTCTGAATGTGTCTCAGTGTATGTCTGTGTGCATGTCTGCATACACGTCTGTGTGTACATGTGTCTCTCGTGTATGCATGTGTGGATGTCTCTGTGTACGTGTATATGTGTATATGTTTGTCCCTATGTGTGGGCATGTATGTATGTTTTTCTCTCTCTCTCTCTTTTTCTCTCTGTGTGTATTCTTGTGTGTCTGTGCCTGTGTAGATAAAGCACTAGAATACTTTCTCAATGCATCTTACAACCTTCAACTTTATTCTGGCTATTTATTCATCACAGAAGTTCAAAAGTAAATAAAGCGAAAACGACTTTTTTTTCTTTACTTTTTTCTTCCATCATGCCCATTCAGAAACTAGTTCTTCCCTCAACCAAAACAAGATCACTATTACAGTCAAAGAACTATGACTGAAGAAACCCAAATGAATTCGAAATGAAAAAGAAAAAAATGTTATCTTCAAAAAAAAATAATTACATTATCTATAAAATCAATAATTCTTCACCTGAAGATAGTCATGCAGACTCAAATCACACATAGAAGTTCATAAAAAAATAAATTTACATTTATGTAGAGACACAAGAATATATATATATAAAAATAAATATATATACATGTATATATTTCTTTATACTAGTTTTGTTAAAGAGACTTTTAATCTTTTTTGGAATTTCTTCTCTATTTTTTCTTGTTTTCAAGCAAGGGTCTTTGTCTTAGGGTCTAATGTAGTCCCCTATCTTTCCAAACTTGTATAAAGAATGAAATTCTGCCTAAATACACCAAATGTAGAAATTTATTCAGGAAATAAGCTCTCTAACTGGGTTTCACCCTCTGGATTGTCAGGAGAACATCATTATGTATAGAACCTGGATTGAATTCAACATTTGTTATGTTAATCTTTTTTTTGTATGCATGTGTGGTTGTGTGGTGGTAGTATAGTATCAAGCACTTTTCTTTCTCCCTTATTTCTCCATTCTTCTGGTTACAAGAGATGAAGAATCTCAGAAGTGTATGGATATATAGAAATCTTCCGAGTTTGATTGCATATATTTGTATTGAAAATGCTCAATATCAGTGATAAAGCCTGTGTAGTAGATAAGCGTAGACAGAGTCAATGGCCTTTAGGGACTATTAGTTACTCGCTTTTGGTCTGATGACTGCACAGGTGAGAAACTGACAGAGGTAAAAAATGGTCCATTTGAAAAGCTTTTATGGGAGTGTGCTTTATCTCCTCAGCATCTTCTTGTGGTTCTTTAGGATATTTGGTGGTACATTTCTTTCACTGTGGCACTCTTTTTAAAACCTTAAACAATAATAAATCCTCTTAACAACTTGACATTTTTTGAAATATAAAAAATGTATTTAATTTATTTAACGTAAACAATTTGAAACCTTAAACTTTAAAACAACCATGTTTTAAAACTTTTTTCCACCAGAAAAGGTTTTATCTCCATAGTAGAGAGAAATTAAAGGGAGGTAATTTGTTCATCTCTATTGCTTGTAATGATGATTTTAATTTGTGACACATGTATGCCCTAATATATTAATGCATAGATGATAATGATAAGAGTAATAATAATAATAATAATATTAATGGTAAAAAAATATTAATAATAAAAATAATAATTATAATTATAATGAAACCAGCAGAAAATAGGGAACTAAGATAGGAAAGAAAACCACTTCATGGAGAATTCCTAAAACAAATTTTGCACACATCAACAGATGGACAAAGCTTCAGAACAGATACCTGATTAGAAAAACTGAATCGCTTGTAATTGCTCAAAAGGACAGTACACTCCGCAACAACATTATAAAAGCAAAGATGGACAAAAGCCAAGAGAATAGCAAATGCAAACTATGCGGTCGAGAGGAAACTGTCACTCACATCATAAGTGAATGCGCCAAACTCACAAAGAAGGAATATAAAAACAGGCATGACTAGATAGGGAAAACTATTCAGTGTAATCTTTATTACCAACTAGAACACTTGGGAAAATGGCACATGTACAAACCTGGAGCTGTGCAAGAAAATGAAACCCACAAAATCCTTTGGGATTTCCATATTCAAACAAATAGCCCAATACAAGCAAGAATACCAGACCTGGTAATCATCAATAAAAAAGGAAAGAACTGCAAAATAGTAAATTTTGCCATATTGGCAGACCTCCGTGTAAAAACCAAAGAAACAGAAAAAATCAGCAAATACAAAGAATTAGCAAAGGAACTAAGGAAAATATGGAAGATGAAAACAACAGTAACACCAATCATAATTGGAGCATCATCCTAAAAGACCTGAAGGAAAGATTACATGACTTTGGGATCAATAGAAAAATAAACATCTTATAGACCACTACACTTGTAAGGACAACAGATGTAATAAGAAAAGTATTGGAATCTAAAACCAGACAGGAAGAAAAAGAGAGTTGAGATGGGGAAGAGAAGAAGAGAAAAATGATAATAGTTACAATAATAATAATGATATTGATTATTATAATAATAATAATAGTAATGATAGTTATAATAATAATAGTATTAATATTACTGATGATGATAATAATAGTGTGCAAAGTGGACACAGAGGTGCAACATCTCCTTGGGTGAAAACCCAAGATGATGTTGTACCATATAGTCTTTGAATGGAATGGTACAAAACCTGCTGGAATTTAGAGGAAACTTGTTGTCACTCTGACTCCAATAAACACCACTGGTTGCTGGGGGCGCAAGCGCCGGGTGTTTGGTGTGAGATCCCATAATATTAATGAAGATGATAATAATAAGAATAATGATGATAATATTAGTAATAATATTGGCAGAATCTAGATCTTGCTTATCCCGGTTGTGAAAAATAGATATTGTAGGATGAAAAGCAAAGAATTGGCACCATACAGTCTTTGGCTAGGATGGAGCAGATTCTATTAGTGCATCTAGAGGAGACTTGTTGTCCCTCTGACTCCAGTGAAAACCACCAGTTACAAACAGCATGTAAGTGCTGCATATGACTGGCATGAGAATTCAAATATTAATAACAATAATAATAATATCAATAATAATAATAATGAGTGCTAATAGCTCTGCAATTGTTCTAATATCATTTTTTCCAAAAGTCAAAGAAGAATTCAATCTAAAAACAATGTTAGTTGCAGCAATAGAGTTTCTGGAATGGTCCATTGTTCACAATATGTTTATTGTTTATGTGATTTCCAAGAATAAAAATATGGAGTAAAAGCAAGAGTAAAAGAAGACAAAAAAACTAAACAGATTAAGAATTAATAAAAACAAAAGAAAAATATATATGAATATAGTTATATATAAATATATACATATATATATATTCAGGCATATATATATGTGTGTGTGTGTGTGTAGGTATATATATATGTGTGTGTAGGTATATGTTTTTCCTTTTTTCGATCAATAAAAACTGGGCTTTTAAATGTATTTTGTTAGCATTTTATAATTAGAAGAAATTATAGATATGAAAAATGATGGCATATTCTTGCTACAGACAAATATACACATTCACACATGCAAACACATAAACACACACACATATATGTATTACATATATCTAAAGCGCATAATATACAAACACATACAGATGCATGTAGATATGTGTATGCTATCCTTAATTATAGATATTATTATATAGGGTGTTCCAATAACATAATAACATAATAAAGTTAACATATTTATCACATTAAAAACATTAAAAACATATTATATTCATATACAAATAAAATATAAATAATTTTATGAATAAAGTATTTATATATGAATAAAGTATTTATAAATGAATAAAGTATTTATATATATATAAATGTATTAAAATATTTTGCAATCTGTCAACAGGCCAGTTTCACCATTCATGGCTCATCAGGACGGCTACACAAACACAAGTTAGGATCGAATGCATACCAAATTATCATCAGTCTGGCATTCTACCCACTTGACCAATTGATCGACCCGCTACAAGCACAGTCTTTATTATACTTATTCTAAAGAGCTTCAATTCTACTGGGAGAGGAGAGCTATGCTTTGTACTAATAGTAAATAAGATACAAACATATAACCACGGCTTGTTGAAAGTGCTCAATCAAATTTGAGAGCATATTAAAATATATTTTTGTTGTGATAAAATGTTAAATTCTGTCCAAGTTATTGAAACTGCCTATATATGTATATATAGGTGTCTTATATAGATGTTGTTTCAGAATACCCCAATCATTATCAAAAATTGATAACTAAAAAAGTCAGCTTCTAGAAGGAAGAGCACAACTATGATTGTGCATGCATAACTGTGTCATGTGCCAGTGGCCACACCCAAAATTGGTAGAGTCATTTGGTAGAGACCTCAACGGTCTAATCTTTCAACTTTGACCTATTAAGAGCTGAATTCCCCAGGTGTGAATACCATGTATGAAATTTCAAATCTGTAGACCCAAAATTGTCAGAATAATTTGGTAGAGACTGTTCCACACACACACACACACACACACACACACACACATAGATGTTTTACAATATACTGAACTGATTCTAGATCAATGGATCAACATTAAATCTCTTTTTGGGACCTATATGCAAATTATATAAAATTCTCTAGCAAAAGAAACCCTTTCATCAAAAATAACAAATGATGATTACATATTGATGAATACTGATGTACAGTGCTTTGCTTAGCAACATTGTGGTCCCCTCACAAGAAGCACTTTGCGGCTCTACAACCAGCTAAATGCAACTTGTGCCCCCAAACATACTAAAGGCTTCTATCAACAATTCGAGAGAGTGGGAGAGAAAGAGGGAGACTGGTTGATAGATATATATTTCAACATACGAGTATAATGATTATGTTCTAGTTAATCCTAATAATTATTTTGTTTGTTTTTTGTCATTAAAATAGATCTACTAAGCCAAGAGGCCTTGCGGCCCCTGATT
This sequence comes from Xipholeptos notoides, assembly GCA_036873565.1. Lineage (NCBI taxonomy): Eukaryota > Metazoa > Mollusca > Cephalopoda > Idiosepiidae > Xipholeptos > Xipholeptos notoides. Next base: position 11,515 of record JAYKTE010091716.1, read on the forward strand.
GCAATTGCATGATCTGATAGGGCCTTAATCATGGCCCTGCCAACTTATAGATATTTTGGAAAGAAAACAGTTTTATTAGATTAATTTAGAAAATAAGTGAGAATAACTTGAAAGTGTCTTTAACTTAATTTGTCTTCTCTGCTTGAAGATTGAATACTACCATTCCTGCAAGAGATGGAGAGTTTAAAACATCTATCGGACCCCTATGCTTTTTGCGGAAACTGTTATATATCAGTATATCTAGAAAAGTGAAAATGTGTGTGTGTGAGGTCAAGCAACCAGATTAATCTGTCAACTTTGAGATTGAAATTTCATATATGGTTTGGAGCTTGACATTGGGCTAATAAGGGGTCAAAGATGAAAGATTGGACTGTTGAGGTCTCTGCCAAACTACTCTGCCAATTTTGGTTGAAAAACTTGAAATTTAATATATAGGGTATTCAGACATGGAGAACACTTTCTAATTTGTTTTGAGATGGAATTTGTCATTACAAAAAGCACAGATGAAAATGTGCACATCAAAGCATTCAGACCATGCATAGCACATTGATTCAGATTAGTGAAGTTTGCATAGAAAATGGAAAACTACATCTCATGAATTACAATTTGAATTGACATTTGGAAGAGCATTTCTAACTTTACATGCATAATGTACAGTGCTGTTTCAACTACCTTAGTAGCAATTCCCTGGGCAAAGCTGGGTAATATTTCTAGTATATATGTAAAAGTGACATTGTCTGTCTCAGGAATAGCCCAAATTACTTTGCCAATTGGGGATTTAAAGATTTGCAATTTGATATATAGGGCATTCAGACTTGTGGAATAAATTAGATTTTGTTTTGAGCCAGAAAAATAGCACCCAAGGAATTAAACTGATCAAAAACCCTTTTTTGTTATTTCTGGCATCCTCATGAGTACAGTAGTCTGTAAGATATTTTATCCCTTCATTGACTTCATCCTACTATCAGATCTTGAGATTGTTCCTAACGCTTCAATGATAACTAGTATCATTTTCATATTTCATTTATCTATTTTTCCCTTTATATTCTTCTGCTCCTTGACTCTTTCTCTTCCTGTCTTGTTTTAGTTTCCAGGGTCGAGTACTTATTATTATACCTGCTGCCTTCATAAGTTCAGTGGTCTGTAAAATGCTTAGTTTTTGGTTGTTGTGTTGCTAAAATTAAATTATCTCTAATGTGCAAGGTCTGTGCTTGCAGAAAGATAGTACGATTTTTAAGGTAGTATTGGCATTTGTTTGCCTATTTTTCTTCTTCCACTCTGAGTGTAGGTCACAGAATAGAAAGTCTACAGTTATAAAGACCTTAGGCCCATGGTCTATATCTTTCTTGCAAACAATATTGAGCCATATTGGTTGAAAGAGTTAATAACTATTTTACTATGGATTTAGTTGTAATGAAACAACCCATTCACTCCTGACAAACAGGAATTCATAAAGCATATAAACATACAGTTAGAGAAACGCTAGCAGAAGAAAACATTTTACAAAGCTGATTTTTTTAACTATTGATTTTCAATAATTATTGGTGGTATTCTGAAGCAACACCTACCTAAGAACGCTCTTAGACACATAAAGTGAAATTTTAGATAATCATCCCAGATGTTTCAGGGTCCATAGGGAATGAAGTCACACACAGACACAAAGTTCCATTTATATATTTAGATTAGATATGACCATTTTTTTAAATTTCTTTCTCTTTCGTCCAAATATTTCTTCATATACAGCTTACAAATTATTAATTTGAGGTCATCTTTATTTTCCTTTGTCTATTCTTCTACTCCGTTGACTTGCTCCTAAGGAGAAAAAAGGCCTCAAACTCTCAGTATGAAAGAAGGCATATATGAATAGGATATTCACTCATATGTCTTTGTAAAAATATTAAGACCTATTTTTAAGCTGGATTCAAAAATCAGGTTGGAAATAAAATTAAAATAAAAACTAAAAAAAAAGCTATTCTCAAGCTTGATAAAAGAAAGATTAGTTGCTTTTGATTTATTTCAAACTGAATCTGAGATTATAATTTGACATATAATTGCGCGGAAGAGATTGGATGCAATTATTTTAAAAGCAACATTAGAAAGTTTCTAAAAGTATTAAACAAACAAAGAATTCCTATAGTATATATATATATATATATATATGAAAATATACATAAATGATACAACTAAAGAAATGATATTATATTATTTTAAAAAGCCAACGCTTAAACGTTTCAGTCAATGAAACCATGAACTTCAGGGCTTGAAATGATAGTTAAAATAAAATGTGTGGACCAAAACAATTATTCAAGTGAATATTTCTAAAGATAGAAAATAAATATAGAGAAAAGTATTTTATTACTATTACTAACATTTCAAGCCCTGATGATAGTTTTCATTGACCAAAACATTTAAGCGTTAGCTTTTTAAAATAATATAATATTATTCTGGTTTTATTGTCTTC
>JAYKTE010091826.1:0-13970 GCA_036873565.1 Xipholeptos notoides
ATTAAATAAGAATGTTGCTTTTGTACCAATGTCTTTTTATTTGATTACAGATGTTTTGTTGTTTGTATTTTTATTATCCTTAAAATGTAATAAATGTTCTCAAGCACCAGACACAAGCTGTATATTTGGTTGGGGAATAAGTTCATAGCATTTTATTTAAACAAAAATCAAAAGTCATAACAATAAATTAATCAATTACGTATTTGACATTGTGGTTTACGGCCTCCTCCCACCTCTCAACCAATTTGTCAATGCTGTTCCTCCAAAAATCACCAGGTCTTGTATCGAAGAAGTTGTTGAGCCAGTTTTTAAGTTCTTCTTCATTATCAAAGGTAATGGCCCTCATATGGCTTGATAGGGAGCGCGCTTTTTCACTCACATCTCTGTCGCCACTAACTGTGCTGACATCAACTGTATTGGCTTCATAAACTGGTGCCGGTGAATGCTGATCAGTTATACTTTTTCTGCATGATGGAATTCAATGATGCCTCTCTACTTTGGACGTATATTCATGACAGGGGTTGATTTTGTAATGACCTCTTAACCCACTTTTGGATACCAAACAAAAAAAATGTCATCCTCAAAAATAAAAGTTATACAGATGGTTAGTCACACACACACTAAAATTACTATAGAACTGTTCACATGGCAAAATTTAATCCTTTAATTTTTTTTCAAATTCTAAGTAAACCCCCAAAAAGGAATATGATGTCCAAACCAGCTTCAAACTTGGAATAATGTTTTATTGAAAAATAATTTTAAAAATACTTCTTTTTAAAAAGAATAAATCTATAAAAAAAAAACTATTAAGTATTGTAGTGTTGGATACCAAAGGCAAAAATATAGAACAATTAATATACTAACTATCTAGTAACATTTTCCTGCCTCTTCTCTTTATACACCTCCACTCATGCAGGTCACTCACACATTACCACACAAAAATTAATTTAAGAAAGAACTATGAGAGACTCTGAAGTTGTCTATAGATGAAGTGGTTACATTTAATAAAAGTTTTATATGGTTAGTATTTGTACATCTCATCAACGTACTAATCCCAAAACAAATATAGCACTTTCTTAGAGTTTCTCACAAATATCTGCAACAGAGAGATAAAAGTTTCAGGTCATGAATGCATTACTTTTGGAACATGCCTCATATAAGATATATAAATATGTATATATTATTAATATATAATAATGTATATATTACTAATAAGTGTCATCTCAGACAAAGAAATATTTTTTTATAACAATATAATTGAAAATAAATGTCTTTATAATTCAAGTAATAGTATATAAATGTTTGGTTTGATCTTTAAAGTACTAATTATGTTTTTAAAAATGACCAACGACATAGTGAAGCCTGGGCTGCTTCCCAATTGTACTTTTACTACTAAGTAGGTATTTTCATAATCAATATTATTGAATTATTGTATGAAAGAACCAATAAGAGGTTCATCACAGAATAAATGATTAATATTTTAAGTGGACTTCATTAACAACAAAGGAAATAAAAAGATGAGAGATCATCCATAGGTAAAAGAAAATAGAAATAAAAAAAATGGGAAAAATGATAAAAAAGAAAATAGGAAAAATTCTGAGAAGAACAACAAGAAGATGTGAGAATAATTTTAGAGAAGATTAAAAAAGAAAAAGATGGAAAAAAATAGTAAATAGCCAAAGAGGATAAAAACGAAAAAAAGGTGAACAAGAAGATGAAAAGAGATTAAAAGAAAAGTTTAGAGAAAGAAAAAACAAAAAAAACTTATTCAATGTAATTTTAGTTTATAAATGAACGAAATATTTATAATAGTTGAACAACTCTTAAAATAGATATGTAAAGCCTTGCAGTGCAGTTTTTAAGTACTCAATCTTTGGAATTGTAATAGGCCAGTACAAATTCCAGGTGTTCAAGCTAGAATCCTTGAGGCAGTTATGAATATGATTATTCTCTCTGGTTTGAATAAAGGGTTACCTTTGAAATTCTATGACTCCCAACAAGAAAGTTCCCGAGTTCGATCACCTGAAGATGGACAAAGGGTTCATGTGCCAAAACGTTGTGAAAGTAACAATCATAAGGATGAGAACAACAGTCTAAAAAATAGATGTACAAATAATTTTTTTGATTTATTTAAATCAGTTTTCACTAAAGTGTTTCCACATCTTTTGATTTACTGATGATGATTTATATTTAAATCAATTCAAATGACATAAATCACTTAGTTGCTTTGATACAAGAAAGGAATGAGTGCAAGACTCTTCTGTGTGTAATGGCTATTAATTTTTAATAACATAATGGTAGCGGCATCAAAAGACACTGGACAAAGTTGCTAAGCTACTGAATTCATTGATTTTAGTTTGAATAGAATAAAAGCAGTCTTTAATATTGTTTTCATTTAGTTAAGAACTGAAGTTTATAAAATTTGGAAGTAGATTTAAATTGATCACTCAAAAAACATCATTGTTCCAACTTCTGTTTGTATATTATTGTAATGTTATTAGAGGTGAACATAGCAACGAAAAAAATGCTGTGGCGATGATAAAAATTATAAATTCAAAAACTAAAAAGTAAAATTAAACTTTAAATCATTTTTTTTTAAATAATAATAGAAAATTAGTTTTCATAGAACAAACTTATTATTTATGATCTTTGTTTTAAAATGTCTGATAAAAATAGATAGTTAGGAATTCTGAAAAATTGACCTGCTCTGTGTTTTGTCAGGAAATTAGGTTAGAATAACAAATTATAAAAAGAATTTTGAAAAATCCTTTTTAAAGAAATACAAATGTTTACATCACTTGAACGACTTTTGAATGCCATTTTGATATCTTTTCTTTTTCTTTCATTTTTCTCTTTAAAAATTTATTCCGAGACTGCAACGTATTAAAAATGTATCTTGTATTAACATCCCTATGTCCTGGTGATGGCTTTAATAAATCAAGAGTTAAAAATTTATCTGTATTCTGTTGTTTATTTCCAATATTTATTTTTGTTCTATAGACCTGGAGAAGATACTTTTATTTGCCAGTGATGTATTAGAATTTGTCTCTCCAGGGCTAGCCTAGTGTGTTGCCAATGTACCACTTAAAAAGCTTTGGCAGACATATGCCATGTGCGTGTACTTGCCATTTCAGATCCTTTATGTTACACCTTACTAATTGGACTGAAAAGTCATCTGTCATTGGCAGTCTTGCTGGACACAAATATGATGCATTACTGTAAAAGAAAAATTCAAAGTCGAAAACTGGAAATGAAATGAGGTAGGGAAATTGTGTGTAAATAAAAAAAAGGGAAATTTTTTTAATTCATTATGAAATTTGTAAGGGATTCAGGGATTTCTGGATGATAAATATCTAAATTTGAATGAGCAATTAAAAAAAAAAGAGAGAGACAAAAGTATGAGTATTGAAAATACATTATTTTATTTTGAATACATTTCATAGATTTAAACTTTGACCACATACAGACACTCAGACTAAATGGAATCAAATAGATAACAAAACTATAAACACACAAGTGTACCCTATACACAGATTCAGATATACAAATATTTTAACAAGATATAACACCACAAAGACAAAATACTTTCAACACGAACAAACATTTTGAATCCGAAAATAAATCAGAACATATCAGAACGACAGTACAACAACACTACTTTTTAAGAACTTAAGCATATCCACTTAATACCACTCAATGAAAAGTGTAACTCTGTTACAATAACGATCAAAACAAGACTTGGTTTCAATATTTTTATAATAATTCATCCACGAAACATAATTCTGAAAATCAAAAGGTTAATTTTTTCACACTTGGCCACATTATATTTGTTATTTTCGTTTTCTTTAAACCTCTTATTTAATGGGGAAATATCAAATTCATGAAAGAAAACATCTTCTCAAAGTTTTTCCTTTTGTCTATTGTTCTCAGACCAAACATTTTTTTTATCAATTCATTTCATATTTATCCAATGGAAATAATTGTATAAGAAAGTTTGGTTGTTGGCGTCAAATCAGAAAGACATACTGTTTCATTTAATAGACAATTTACTGCTACAAATTCAAATATCTTTTGTACTCACAATCTGATTTGTTTTTGTTTTTACCAATAAGGAATATAAATAACCAGTTTTGATGACTCACGAATCAAAACTGACAGGATCCATTGAAGCAGTAAGTTTTTCCACTAAAATAGATTTTGTAAGATACCTAGAAACTTTGCTTAAAGAAGTTATATCTAAATATATAACTATGTGTTATTTAATAAGGCATTTGAGCTTGACATTCTATTATGATAACTTTTCTAATTATATATATTTTGTTACCTATGAACATTATGGGTATGTAATGTTCCAACCCTAATAAATACTGGATACTATAACTATATTAAGGAGGAATACAATTCATACTAAGTATTAGTTCATACTTAGCAACCATTCATTTTTTTCATGCATAACTACCTCTTTTGGTTACAACCATATTAGAGAAAGAGAGAGAGAGAAATTGATAAAATGGAAAAAATTGCAATGATTTCTTTTTTTTTAAAACAAATTTCTTCTATGAAGATATTAATTTTATTTTTTGGAACTCTTGAGACAAAGTATAATAAATTTTACAAGCATTATTTGGACTAGTGTCCGCATTCTTATTATTCTCTGTCTCACTAAGTTTCAACCAAATTAGCCTTTGGTCTTCCTCAAGTGACATAAATTGTTGGCTATTGTTTTTAGATCTATCTTTTTCTGAAATTTAGTGTTGGTTTTATTTTTCTTCTTTTAACGGATGATTTGTTTTTGTTGTCATGAATCTTTTTTTCTGTAAGTTTTTCATGTGTGTTTATGTTCTTCTTGTATTATTCTATTTATAGTAAGTTTTCCATGTGTTTTAATATGTTTTTTTTTGTATTATTCTATTTGTAATATCTAATGTAATTCTATTTGATCAATTTTTGGTATGTCCCGATATTATAATATTATCTATTTTTACTAATGCTTTTTAACCATTTATTACTAACATTCCGATCTAGATTTCCTTATTATGGGTTCCCATATAGTGTCTACAACCATGCTTGGTGTACCCAGGAGGCCACTGTCATTCAATACGTGAACTGCTTCTTTGAATCTTCTCAAAATCCAATGGTCCTCCTAGTCTATTATATTAATTTTGTCCCAAAATAAATAAAATAAACCAACGCTAGATTTCAGAAAAAGATAGATTTAAAAACAATACAAGTCAACAATTTAGGTCACCTGAGGAAGACTGAAGGGTAATTCGGTTAAAACGTTGTGAGACAGAGAATAATAAGGATGAGGACAATAGTCCGAATAACGCTTGAAAAATTTATTGATTTTACATATTGTAAAGGTTTTGTTTGGAGTAATTTGGTTTTCTTCCAAAAACAAGTTTGTCTTCTTTATTGCTCGCCTAATGCAAAATAAATAAAATATGGATTTCGTCTGAGATTGCACTCTCAACAAAAACCTTTCTTTAATGGGTGACCCTTTTCTTGATAACTCAAACTATCAATTTCAGAAAAAGCCTTACTCTCTACTGAAATATCAACCAAAATCTTGATTCATTTCTATTTTAGTTATTTCTAGTTTTCATCTTATTCAATTTTTCTATCTTTTTATAATTAATTTTCTTTCCTGAATAAGTTTTGCCGACACATAGACTAATGTTCTGTAAATTCAGTAAAAAAAAATCTTTTCAGGCGTTTCAGAGTCTAAAGGAACAAACTCACACACACACACACACACACACAAACACACACACACACACACACAGACAAAGTTCCATTTATATAATAGCAGGGATAGATTAGATATAAGCACATGGAAGCATAGAGCATTTAACATTCTGCTACATTGTATTTCATGTAAACTTTACAAAGTCAATCCGGAGTGGACAACACAGAAATAGGAGTAATATATAGAACATTTATTTATACCAGTATACTTATAAGTGAAAGGGATTAGTAGAAATATGGGTGAACCATGGAAATTCCATCAACAGAGTGATATGTTTAATTAATGGTTAATAAGCCACTGTTATTAGAGTATAGGGAAGATGGAACATTCCAATATATCATATCTACAATAAAAATTGAAGGAAATGTGTTGAAACCTATTTGATTATGTCTAAATTAGCATCTTTACCCAACACTGCCTCATCAAGTAGATGGCAAAAACTGAATTAAATATAAGAGGGTCTTTGAATTTGCTTGGAGCATTGTAAATTGAAATTGAATAAATCTGGTTGCTTGTTACAATGCAATAAATAAAATAAAATGAACTTATTTTCTAGTATTTTGAAATAAAAATTCTTTTTAAAGGAAAGAACAGAAGAAAGAAACAAATTCTTCTTTTCCTTACTATTTTATTTGAATATTAATAATATTGCTAGTTTTTTCAGAAATATTTTATTTAACCTGACACTTTAATCCAATTGAGATTCTGTACTCTGATTAACATAATAATGTTAATCAATTAGTTCATCATTATATACTAATGGGATAACAAAAGGGTGTTCCCTCAATCTATTTCTTTCATTTGATTGACCATATTGCTAAAAGTTTTGGTTTTATAATTTGTGCATTATAAAGATTGATTGTTGTCAATTTATTATGTTTAAGGTGGCCTTCATTTATTCATTTGCTCGTATCCAATTTTTGAAAGCCCAAAACATGCTTTAGGACCATTCTTTGTTTGGTTGTTTTTTTTTTCATGTGTATCTCTCTCTTCCTTTCTTTTACATATTCACCTCCAGATACAAACCCACAAACATACCAATACAAACACAAACTAATACACATCCAAAAATAGACACACACTGATATACACAAATGCATAGTTACGCACACAAACACAAAATGCACAGATACACAAAAACACATACACACACATTAACTTTATTAATTACTATTTTATTATCATCATTGTCACTCGTATTTTCTCTATAAAATTGCTTGTTTTTACTTCTGCTTTTCTTGCTTTTTTTCCCTAAATCTCAACTTTTTTTAAATCTATATGTTTAGCAACCACTTTGACTTTTTTGTTTTTTAAATCTTTTTAATTCTATTTATTTTTCCTTCCAGTTTTTTCTTCCTTCCTTCCTTCCATCATCTATTTATTTATTTCTCTTAGCCTTAAGTTATCTTTCCTTCTTTTTACTCTGAAAAGTTGACATTTTTACTATCTTCTAATTCTGTAATTAACCAAAATGTTAAACCTATAATTTGTCAAACTAGATTGATTGTAGGCTGACTTACCCATACATTTCTTTCCCTCTCATTTTCGATACTCACACACGTGCAATATATATATACATATGAGCATTCCTATTGCTATGGGGCTAGTATGCATGTTAACCATGCAAACTGAAGTAAATAAAAATTAAGTTGAATACAACCAAAACAAAGATGACCAAGGCATATATAAAGTTTAAACAAGATTTATTTCCAGGATAGAAATAAATAAAAGGGTGATATATACAGAAAAAACAGTTTTCATTGCATCTAGTTTCTTCATTAGTGCAGGTGGTGGTAGTTCTTCAAAGGCTTGCAATCAGCAAACAGGCTACATCTGAGTTTGATGGGTGTCGGTCAGAAACTGGATCGGGTTTGTCTTTAAAAGGACAGTTGTCAATATTAGAATTTGGTTAAGACGAGTGTTGTCCTTAGAAGGACAGGTGTTGATATGAGAAATTGGTTAATGAGAGTGTAAGAATCGTATTGAGAAACTGTTGTTTTGGTCGCTGTTACGGTTGTTGTTGGCTACACACTAAAAAAAAAATGAAACTAAACTAAAAAAAATCATTTTTATAGAAAAAGTTATTTTTAGCATCAAATGACTTTTCACTATTAAACAACCAAACAACTCACTCTTGATTTTCTCACTTCTTTATTTTCTCACTTTTTTATTTTGCTCTCTACTCATCAAGTCTTGTTTGAATTTCTGATGATTATTCAAATTATTCAGACTTTTATTCTTACTGTATGATAACCATCTCTCCATATCTTACCTTCTGGAAGTGGGAGTGATGTCATGCAACTTTCAAAATGAAGTTCAAGAGTTAAAGGTTATTAATCAGTCTATACGGATGCATCTCTGCAGGCTCTAGTTAAGCTAATTATGTGAAGGTGGAATGCTCACTTCTATCTGTGATCAGACTAAGAACTTGTATGTAGAATGAACTAGTTAAGTTTTATAAAAGAGAGTTTCTGTTATTTGGAAAATCCTGCCAGTATATTATTTTGTCTTACAATTTGACTGAAAAGAGATAACCACAACTAAAGTGGAACAGATGACCCCCAAACAGACTGACCATCTGACTAATAATGTAATGGACTTGAGTCAAAAAGAGAAGACCAGAGGCTTCAAGAAGAGGGTTAAGTATTTATGTACCATTCTTATCTCTAAGGGGGAGATTGATATTTCAGATAGTATGCATAAAATCAAATTGTTTGAAAAATATGTTTTTTACAACTGTTGTTTACTCTGTTTGATTTTTATACATATTCTTATCTTTATTGTTATATACATAATGCTTTGGTTGATATGTTCTGCGGCACTTGACAATCTAAGAACTTTTCTGTTGAACTTTGGAGTCACAAATCAAATCCTTTATTCAATCCACAAGGGTAGACTGCTCTCATTCCAATAGCTAAAAACAGATATTTTGTCAATTTATGTTAAGTTTTCTTAGCTATTTGCCCCCACAGAGCAGGCTCTTTCATTTAACATAAAGATTCTTGAGTTTGAGTAGTAACCGAAGAACGTGAGAGGACACACCTGTTGAAATGTGAATTAGACAATAGATATAAGAACAGAATTCCAAATGATACCAATAATGATAGTAATGATAATAATGATGATGAAAACTCATTTCCTAAATTCAGAAGTTAATAAAACCTGTTATTCTATTTTTTTCTATTTTGCACACAGATTTGAACACTATGATAACCTATTATAAAAAGGCATGCACTCATGAAGTAAAAATCTCTATCTATGTTTAGGCTGTTATGTCCATTTGTATTCAGCTTACATGAAATGATTTCATTTTTTAGATTCATGTAGAACATTATACACAGACGGTTTAGAATTTTCCCATGTTGCAGTCATTTAAATGTTTGATGGATATTCCTGGATTGAAATGTAAATTGCTGTTAAATGTTGCATCTAGATCAGGTCTGAGTAAAATTATCTATGACAAGATATATAACTCTATTTTGTACTTCTGCATCTAATTTTAGAAGACTAGATGATGCCTTTCTTTTAAACTCTAAAAGAGTTTCTTTAAAAATAATTCATCCAAATGCTAGTTTGGATTACCATCCAAATTTAATAGCAACTTCTCAGTTCTGAGATAGACTTCTTGTTAGAAAGGATTGAAATCTGACCATCAGCTTTAATGTTAAGTTGGTAACACGCATGCTGATAATATATTGAGATATGAATTAATATCAACTCAAGTATAATCTTGATGGAAGTAATTCTTAGAATGTTTGTACATTCATTTTATTCTTTTCATGTGAAAAAAATAATTTTGTTTTTAAATTCCATTTTTCACATAGGTGAAAGAAAACAGTTTTTTTCCTGACTTACTAGATAATGATATTCCCTTAAAATACGATGGTATGTATTTTGAATTTTGAAATTAAAAAATTACAATTGTCATAGGGGTGTTTCTATAATTTGCTGGTTAAAATTGGATTGTAAAAGAAAATTTTCTTTCATATACAAGAAATATTAAATTACCTGCATGAAATTTGAATATTATTAAGAATAATTTGTTTTATTTACTTTTTGTTTGTTGATTTTATTTTTAATCTTAAAAGTTGTTTTGTTTTGAAAATGTTTTAGAATTAATACAATTTGATATAAGATAAGTTCCCATGGCAAAAGCAATTGAATGAATAGATTCTAAAATCCAAATAAACAAGTTCAATTCTGAATCAGTCTATTCTGTTCACTTTTGCATACCCTTGGGAGATTTGTAGATCAAATTTGTAGGTGCAAATTTGATCATCTGAAAATATCTGAAACATTATGTAGATAACTATAATAAAGATGATGACAATAGTCTATACATTCGATATACAAATTATCAGGGCTGATTTCAAAATATTATTTCCAACCAAGACAAAGATATGTCCAGTCCTTTGTTTGGCTGACCATAAATAGACTTGTCTATCACTTATTCATTGCAAATCAAAACAGGCTTACAGAATCTGGGGATATCAAGAAAATTGTAACCTGAATCATTCTTACTAGACTGTTTATCAATAAGTTCAGATTTTTCAATGATTGCAAATTGATCTCTCAATAATAAGGATTTATGTTGAAATCCTATGTATTAATGTAAATTAATGTAATATTTCTTTATAATGAAATCAAAGACATGAATGACATTTTCTTACAACAGTTTGATGCTTTTATTTTTTCTAGATTTTCAAGGAAGTTTATGATCTAATTTGAACATGATTAAAATGGGCTTTTAATGAAGTTGCATTCTATAAGTAGAAAACAAAAAAGTAAACAACATTTATGATTTTAATTGATAAACAAATTAATCACTAATTTAAGGTTTGTCATGAGTTTGCATAATACACTCACTTTAAAGCAAAAATTGAATTAAATAGACAAATAGGAACGCTGATAGAAATGAACTTTATAAATTTTGAAATGTTAGGAATTTAATTAGATTCTATTGATGCTATGGAATGCTAAAGAAATAAAGGACTAATATTAAATAAAATGTCATTAAAAGATCCTATTTCCAATAAATTGAGTTGATATCTTATTAGGAAAAACGTCGTTGAATAAGCAAGGATAAAAAAATAATATTCCAAAATTTTCAAGTACAAATTTAAAGGAATTTTTATTTATTTGTTCAGTGTAGAGGGATTTTTGATTTTTCAAAATTTGTGCCTCTGCTTTCTAGCTAATGTATCTGTATGTAAAAATGAAAAGTGAAATATCTACACTTGAATTTTGCCAGACACTATAATATATTATCTAAAGTAGGTCTTATGTCAGTGGCGTAGCAACTGTTTTTGCTGCCCACGCAGTTGTAAGATCCCCACACACACACCACTGGCCGTTGATAATCTGTTAACCTTCCAAACTCTAAAAAGCTCTCAAAATCTTTATTTTCATGGAATTACAATCAAGAATCTAATTCTAGAATGCTGCTTTAAGTACTAGACTTTCATCTTATTACAGTACACATATACATATGCAGTTGTCATCAAAGAAAACCAATGTTTTTCAAAAGAAAAATCATATAATTCAAATTATAAAAAAATCATTAAATTCATTGACTATGTAACCAGCAAGTAAATAAAGAGTAGAAAAAAAAAACTCAAAACAAAAATGCATAATTCAAATTATAAAAAACCTTAAAAAAAAACATTTTGGTACAAAATTTCAGATTTTTATTTTATTTGTTTTCTATCTCAGCCAGGGCAGACCGCCCCTCCCACCCCCTTGCTACGCCATTGTCTTATGTTATATAATTTCTAACATGACCGTCACTACTTATCTATATTTAGACTTCTTGTGCTTTAAAGAGCTTCAATAGAATCTAATTGAATTCTTAAGATTTTAAAATTTATAAAGTTCATTTCTATCAGCGTTCACATTGTCTTTTAAATTCAATTTTTGCTTTAAAGCGAGTGTATTACACAAACTCTTGACAAACCTTAAAAATTAAAAAACCCATCTCCTAACTGTGCTGATATCATGTGGACCTATCCTTTTGTACTCCAATATGAACTTGTCTAACCTCAATAATTTCTCCAAGCCTAGCTTGCTCTGTGGGAGAAAACATCTTGTTCCATACAAGACTGACTGTCATTACTGCTAGCCAAAAGCACAGCTGATCCTATCACTACCTTCTGCATATCACTATATCCTTCAATAAATACAAATCACATTCTACCTATCACCTGTTGTCAATTCATTTTTTCCTTGGCCCTTCATAGGAGATAGCAGTGGCAAAAGTGGATCCGTAGAGGAATTCGAATACACTTAAAGGAATACCCAACAATACCCACCACTATAACAGTGGCAACATGATAATTTGAATCAGCACGGTAACTCCAACAAGACTAAGTGGCACACGAAGTACCCCAACTGTAAATTAGTGTTCTAAAAACGCTACCACAATAACAATTGTTCCTCACTTTCAATAAAGCCTGACTTTCTTTCAAATTGTTTTTGTATTAAAAACATTTCAACAAAACCAGATTTTAAAAAAATAGAATAAATTTAATAAAATAATCCCTGAAACAAAACAGCTAGACCAAATCATTTTAAAATTTTTTTGTCAATAAAGTTTTTTTAAGTTGTGCATTTATTTTTCATTTTTCCATTTATCCAATTTTTAGTCACTTATATTTTCTCTGTGTCAGTTAAAATCTTTAAAATATCTTGCAGTCAATGCATGGGAAATTAAATTTTAAGACATTTTTAATTTAATCCCCTTTTATGTCTTAATTTTTTTTAGTAGAGAAACCATTCAAAAGCTGATTTTATTAGCCTGCTTAGGTATATTGTATTGTATTGTTTACATGAGCATTTATGTATAATGTGAGAAAAATATATGAAAGATTCAGTTGAATTGTTAAGCTTAATAGAGCATGCACCATTATTAGATTGCTTAACATTGAGTCATGTTTTTTATTGTAAACTAGCAGATTAACCCAATGTTGCCCAGGTGCTGGTTTAATAGTTACATAACTCAAATTTTTTTATTAATAAAATATTGATTTTTTTCGGACACAACTACCTCTGTGCTACAGTGAATAAGTGCTCAGAGTTTGAAATGTTCATATGTGAGTTCAAATCCCGGTTGCTCCGATACATTCAAATTTGAAAGGTTGATATGCCATAAAACACAAAAACAAACAAACATTCACATTTGTACTAATACCCTTGGAAAAAGATAAAATTTGCTTTTATACTTCCAGCTATGGGTTAAATAAGTCAAATATTACCCTTCTTATAATCTGTTTCAACCTGGTTGTGAAAAAATGTTTATTAAAAATTATTGTTCCTATGATGGAAAAGGTTGATATGCCATTAAGTGCAACCAATAACAACCAAAAGTAGTTCCGAAAGAAATACTTTTTAATATTGATATTATTAAACAGTTCAAGAAATTATAAAGACATAATTCTTATCCATTGAAAGAGCTGACATTTTTGCTCCAAGGTTTATTTTCTAATGTAGTCAGAATCCTCATCAGTGCACTTCCACCAGTGAAGAGCAAGCATGTCAGACTAGTAAAAGTTAAGTATCTGTCAAGGTCAGCCATTTCTCAAAAGTGTTATTACCAGAGAAATTCTGTCCCTAAAACCCATCATTCAGAAGCCTAAACAAGTGGAAGTTTGACAGTGCTTGATTGAAGCTATACATTCAATAAAGCAAAATACTGATGTGTTCGTATTTAAGGGGTCAGATATTAAGGTGGAAGAGTCCTGGTATTCACTGCAAGTGGTTAAACTATGCATGTACTCTCTGCTTTGAGGCAAAAATTTCTGGCATTTATCTTAGAAAATGCTTTTGATCCTTTTATCTATCAGTATGACCACCCTAAACTTATTATCACCCTGAATACCCTGATGATGCTATAAAGGGCCATTCTTAGGGCCCCTGCAGACCCTGCAATTGAGTGGGGGGGGAAGTTCCCCAGGGACTGCAAGTAAGTTCCATGTCTATCCTTAAAGTCTAATTTTTGACAGTATTTCAAACTTCCTGTAGCAAAATACTCTAGCCAGAGTAACAAATTTCCATTTAGAAAGGCAGTGTAGGCATTGCTGGTGAGCTTGACACCTTCTGGCACTCGGAATGGTCCACATAGCTTATCCCCAATAATTCCCGCCCAAAATATTATGCCTCCACCTCCCTGTTGGCGACGAAATCTATAAGGCGTTGGAGTTCCATTTGGATTCCAAACTTTGGCCCA
>JAYKTE010091937.1:0-13966 GCA_036873565.1 Xipholeptos notoides
ACGAGTACACATACATAGAATTTCGCAAACATATACGCGCGCACGCACACACACACACAAATATATATTTATAAATTTATATATATATATATATATATTCATAATGTTTGATTTCTGATTTTTATCATACCCCTTTTCAATTCCCTATACCCAATGAGGCTTACGCGTTAATGCTCACAAAAATGAATATTTCTTTATAAACACACACATGCAGACACACAACCTAGCTTGTCCAAATTACTCAATATTTAAATCCCAACTTAAGTGCACATTTAATTGTATGAGTCAGTCATCATCTTTCAGGGAACAAAAGGTCCCCACTTGCTTCTATGCCTATATTCAACATTTACTAAGACCCGCTTTTTTTAAAAATATATTTTTCATGTCTTTTCTTTTTCTTCTACTTATTCTCTGTTTTTATTTTTCTGTTTTTCTTTCCTTTTGTCTCCTTTTTTATTTTTGCCATTTCTGCACTTTCTTTTCTTTCATTACTTCTTTTCCTTTTTCTTCTTCCCTTTTTACTTTTAGTTTTTCTTTTAGTTTCTGTTTTTCTTTTTCTTTTTTTCTTCTTCTTTTTCTTCTTCTTCTTCTTCTTTTTCTTCTTCTTCTTCTGCTTCTTCTTCTTCTTCTACTTCTTCTTCTTCTCCCCGCTCTTATTTTTATCTTTCTTTTTGTCTTTATTCTCTCCCTCTTCTTCTCTTCTCCATTTTCTTCGCTTTCTTTTTTCTCTTCGTCTCATTTTTGTTCTTTTTCTTCTTCCCTCCAGTATTTCTCTTTCTCTTCATCTTCACTATTTTCAATTAATTTCTTCATATCTTTGTTTTATCTATCATATCATTCTTACCCTCACTCTATTGAATCTGTTTGTTTGTGTTTTACGGCATATCAACCTTTTTAGGTCATTCAATGCTGAGAACGATAATTTTTGATAAGTGTTAGTTTTTGTCCACACTTAGTTTTTGTAATAACACAATGCACACTATTTAACCCACAGCTGTAGGGAATGTGGGGATTCATACCTTTCCCAAAGGTATTAGTCCAAATATGAATCAAAACGCAACGACTGGGATTCGAAATCGCGTACTACGATTCCGAAATGCGACTACCTATCCAGAAAGTAGTATGAAACATTTCCAAACCAAACAGCGAACTTAATAAAGCTGGCCATCTACATGTTATGTGCATTATTTAGTACCCCATTTTCCAAGATTCAAGGCTGAAAGTGCAGATAGTCACACTGACGTACAAGACGTCAATTTATAAACTGATAAAATGGCGTAGCAACTGTTTTTGCCGCCCAGTCGTTGATAATCCGTTAACACTTCACTCAAAGCCCTCAAAATATTCATTTCCATAGAACTACTACCAAGGATCTAATTTTAGACGGCTGCTATTTTTCCTAGACTTTCATCTTATTAGAGTACTCGTATACATATACATTAGTCGTCAAAGAAAACCAAAGATTTTCAAGGCAAAAAACGTATAATTCAAATTATAAAAACAAATGTTAAATTAGATAAACTTGCTGTTTCCTTTTTTTTTTCTATTTTTACCCCCTCAACATTTTTTTTGAAAATTTAAAAACTTCCCTTTACTTTACCTTCCTTTATTATTTGCTGTCCCTTTATGAAAACCATTTTATATTTGTTTTATATTATTGTGTGTTTTAAAAGTGTTCAACTACCGTAGAATTTACACGGTTTATCCTATTATATACTAATATGTTTAGTCGCTACGACTATCATCAACCTTTGAATGGAAGTGGAATATTCCAATTGCCAAAGAAGCAATTGTTACAAGATTGTCCCCTTAGATTTTATGTCACTTACTTTTGAAATTGAATATTTGGTTCTTGGTGTTAAGTATCAGTTTTCCTAGAGAAACTAGAAACGAGAAAAGAAAGCTTTGATATTACCACTAACAGCCAGATTTTTATTTTGAGTTATTTAGAGAAACCACTCCAAATGAGTTATTCCCACTTTTTCGTATACGTGAAATTTTACGGGTCTAGTTAGTATATTATAACTATTAAAGACTTCAACGACACTATATATTTCAAGAGTAGCGTTACTCTTTATTCTGACAACTATATAATTGACTTCACCTGCTTTCATCCCCTACAGTGTTCATCACCTCGAGAGTTCAGTCGTGAATGGGTGTTGAGATATTTAAAGCTATGAAAGTTAAGTGCGGTGCATTTTCGCAAGGAAGAGAATCAAAACATAACCTCCTCACACACAAGAAAAGAAGAAAAAAAGAAAGAAGAATAAAGTTAAACAAAAAAGAGAAAGAGGAATAAAGTTTAAGAAAAAAAAGAAAGAAAGAAGAAAACATTTTTTAAAAAAAGAGAAAGAAGAATAAATTTTAAGAAAAAAAGGAAAGAAAAAGACATGGAAAGTTGAATTACACCCGAGAGAGAAAAAAAAGTTTTAAATTTAATCACGTGAGTAACGCTCAAGACATTTTTGTTTGGGGCCTCATAGAATTAAGTCGTGAGTCGGGAGAGAAAAGCGAGAAGGTTTTAAGAAAATAGATTAAGGGTTTTCAAGACGAAATGGGCTTTGGAGAAAGAAGGGGATAGTAGATGAATAAAATGTCAACGACAAAAATATTCTTACATTATGAGTAATGAGCTGATGTCTCACCGGGGCAATGCTTAGCGGAGCAAATCCTTCTAATAATTCTTCATAACTAATTCATTTCATAGAAATACGAGATACAACCAATATCATTACTGCTGCATTCACTTTTAAATGTATATCCCTGGAATAAGTGTGAACTTATTAATCCTTTCAGGTGTATCAATAGATATAGGTGAATTTCATTTGAGGTCTGTGGATCTATTCCCCTTTCAGTGTGGATGGGATCCTACCTGCCTATATAATGCAGCAGAAACTAGATTCAAATCTAAGATTTCTAGTTCTGAAAGGCTCTACAATAATGGAAGAGCTAAGAAAATAAACTTAATGTTTGAATGTGCGCTTTTGAAGTGGTTGAGTTTAATTGTTTGTCAATGTATAAAATCACAATTTCCATTTTATCTTTTGTGTAATATTCAATTTGGAAGACAGGGGGACAAATCTTTTATTGTAAAGATTTTGGAATAAATTATCACAAATTTACATATTACTTCATTAAATATCCTACAATAATATGTCTTTTATATCTATAGTATATCTTATGACTAGGGCAGTGACAATAAAAGAATAATCCTGTTATTAGGACCGTGACACGAATATTATTTAATAAAAGCATACTGTCACAGCCCTACTAATAACTACAGAATTAAAAGAAATGGTCAAGTAGCGACATGAATATTCTTTAATAAAATCCTATTGTCACAGCCCTACCTATGACATACAATATTATGTATTTAGAGGACTTTTACGGACAACACCTACATCTGAACACACCATACAAACAGACATTTGTGTAATAAATTAATTAACATGCTAATTGTTATAGCTTGAAGATAATAATCAAGATTCGGCTAATGAATTCAGGCAATCAAAATTATTGTGGCCTGGTTAGGAACACGAACATAAAATGAAATATATAAATACAGATGGCGACATAATTAAAGCCCTTTTTATATCTTATTATGTACGTATGATTTTATTTTTATTGACCAATTTTGTTACCAAATAACCATTATTCTAATTTTTTAAGATCTTAAATAAATCTAGTATGTAACTTTTACTTTTTTACCTTTGAAATACATTCATATTTTAAAAAAATAGATAATAAAAAGTTATAATTTTGTTTCTTAAAATGGGGCGTTACTTATGCCACACCCTGTATATCAACAAAAGGAACAGGAAAGGCCTTATAAGAGGATGATAGTAGTCAAGATCTCTAAAACAATATGGTACCGTACAGTCTGGTACCGTACTTGGAATTTATAATTGGTCACCGATTTTAGTACTGAACATGCTCTACGTGGCTAAACTTTGGTGATCTGATGAGAACTAAAGTCTTCAATGTCCTCTAAGGGTTCAATGAAATCTACGTGTATAATGACTATATTTGTATCTTAACTGCCAACGCACAGCCTTTAAAAATGTTAATGCATTTTCAATGTGCTTATCCCTTTTCAGCCAATACGCCTAATTGTGTATCAGGCTTTTCATTCTGGTAATCCCAGAGTGACAAGTTAGATGGTCCTTTAAGATTCTCCTTTGTAATGCTGTAGAGATAGCGTCTCTTAAATTGTAAAGTAGCACCTCGTTGCATAACACGAAGCATTCACAATTTGTGAGTTATTTTAAAAAGTTTCATTTTTCATTCGTTCGAAAAATTCATGATTGAGAGATTTTTTTCTAAAATTACTAGGAATTGCCAAGTTGCACACAGGAGGTTTTGAATTCTTCTTTTGTACTCACAGTGTCTTTCAAAGCCTCTTTGTCTCTAGGAATTAGTCTGGATAGTCCGACAGTGTGATAGAGATTCTTAAATGAGAGGAAGCTAGAAGTTGCAATTTAGAAGGATCGTCCCCCACCTCTACAGTTTATTGGCTATACGTATATACGGGCATACCTTTTTTACCTGAAGATGGTTGGCAATAGCTTGCGGTTCATCAGCAATACAACATTTCTAACATATATATATTGATGGAATTTTGTAACGATGTCGATAATCTCTATTGTTTCTCGATCTGCAAGCTATTCTTTCCAGCCGGATGAAGTGCTCTTGATGCATGTAAAATCCGGTATCTTATGATATATATGTTTACACGTAACAAGCCCATACGAGCATAAATCGATGGTAACTATAACTTTTAGGGATGGGTTGCAGTGATTGAGAAATAAGTCTAACTGACTTTTATTTTTATTTTAGTGAACGTTTTCTAGCATTTAGGTGTTCATTTCAAGATCTTGTCTTTTTAGCAGTTTGTT
The DNA here is from genome assembly GCA_036873565.1 of Xipholeptos notoides. NCBI lineage: Eukaryota > Metazoa > Mollusca > Cephalopoda > Idiosepiidae > Xipholeptos > Xipholeptos notoides. The sequence continues at coordinate 4,896 of JAYKTE010091937.1, forward strand.
CAACGCTCTGTGTCATGCGTAATTGTTAAGAATACTTGATAGTAGTTTGTGAGTCCCCGAAAACTTTGAAAGAAGTTTACCAATTTTACACAATCTGTTTCTTATAAATCTTTATACTTTCTGAAATATGAAGAAATGGTAAAATTTCCCCAAGGAATATGTGAAATTGGAATTGTGCCCAATTTGCGTTTTGTGAGGGATGCTGGTTCTCACGATTATTACGACTCCTGTGTATCGTTATTTGTTGCAATAAATCTTCCAACTTCTGTTGACAATCTTGAATGTTTTTTTTTTTGCTGTCCAAGCTTGAGTTTTTAATTCATACTGTCGACTTCCATCTGCTTTAGTAATTCCAATTGTTGATTCTGTTCATGTGAAATATTCTCAAGCGTAATGGATTGGAACTCATCCATGTCTTTTTAAAAATGAAATTGAATTCAACTGAAAGAGCATGTTTTACTTTTTTTTAATAAAGAGGAGAACTTTCTATTGTACTCAGTTTTAATGCAGGAGAAAAACACTGTACAATTATGTCCACTTAATCCGATAAACACGAGTGCTCTCTTACTTTTTTTTAGCAATTTAGAGGTTAGGGCCACATTTTGTGAATTTAGATACGTTTAAGTGTGAGGAGAGAAAAAGATGAATCCTAAGTAATCCTTTCTTCCAAGACGAAGAATGGTGAATTTCATTTTCCAACAATGACGAACTGAGATTGTTTAGACATTAGAAAATAATAAATAGTACCCTGAAAGTAATTTTGATTCAATTTAATTCAAGGAATGTTAGGTTGAACTTTAAAAAAAAAAATCTATTTTCGATAAGTTTTTCCCAGAAATTCAGGTATGTTGTCAAATAAGGGTTGTATGTCAATTATTGTAGATTTGGGGTCCCGAAAGGTCATTATCGCCAAAATTTTGTGGCCTGATTAGGCACCACAAATAAAATACGAAAATAAATGGAAGAGATATATTAACAAAAGATTAGAAGGATTAGAGAGTGCTATCTGAATATTGTAAATGTGTTCCAAATTGTTAAGTCAGTGCTGAGAGGAGTAGGAGTAGTATTTGTAGTGGTGGCAAATTATATAGTCTCTAGGTGGTGACACCACGACAAAAACAATGAAGTAAAAGTTCTAATTACTTGAATAAAGATAATAATCACGATTAATCTAATAAATAGAGACAATCAATACAATGGAGACGAGAGTAGAAGTCCGGTTAACTTGAAAATCAAGATAATCAAGATTCAAACAATCCTCTTTTTGTCCTTTTATTCGTAGAAAATTATATTTTTGACGGACTATATGCTAATTATTATACAAATCTTTATTCTCAGTCTTTGTCTTATTCAGTAAGAGTAACCGGAGAATGACAAAATAATTATGAACATGTTATTATCTTATTTAATGACAGGACTATGGATGAATTGTTATAGTTAAGATGCAAGAGAGAAAACGTTCTTTAATTTTTCATTTTTGATCTTGACACATCAAAAGTTAAACGAGAATGGTTGAGCTAGGGTTGAAGGAAGTGGAGGTACATTTGAGTTCTGGCTGTGATAATCTTCTGAAATACTTGAGAGGTGAGATAAGCTTGCGGCTAAAACAAGTACTCCTTTTCATTAGGCAGAGATTGCTCGATAATTATCTTACATTAAGTAGCTTTCATTTCAAAGGTGAATGCAGACTGAACTAAAAAAGAAACAGAGACTTTCATTCAGCAACGAAATGAAGAAATGGGGTGGAAATTGTTAGAAACTTGGACGAGGGCTTGAGGTTGCGGTTGGGGTTGGTTTAATAACACTTGCTGTTTTCTGGAGGTGCATTATCGAAAAAAAAGTAGAAGGCGGAACGAAGTAATATTAGTTGATTTACAACCTTTCGGCTACCCAACATTCGCCTTTGCATTTCGTGTACCCGAGAGCAACTTTCTTTTTGCTCTTACTATTGCATAGGTTTATTTTCCCGTAACTGCTGGATAGCTACTATCCGGTTTTTAATCAATCTAAGGACCTCGCTCTTATTTACTGCAGGAGTGAATAGTGATTTGAGTGAATTTGCAATCCTCGTACGTGAGTGCGAATTTATGTCAGTCCATTACATTCAATTTGGGTCTAATAACCTTAGAAATAGTTTAAATCCCCTAATCTTCCTTGTTATAGGTTAAATAATTCAACTACAAGGAAGTAACGTGGCAGCTTTCGTAACCAGGGTTTTTACTGTTGGGAACCCTTTAAATACTTCGTCACCAGAATATAGTGGATAAGTTATGTGGTATAGTTATCAATACCAGACACGTACCAAGAAGTTGGGTAAACCAAAGTATTTGTAAGATCACTCATAGTAATAGTATTAATAGCAGGTAGAACCGTCAAGAAAAGGCTTTCTTATTTTTCGTCTTCTTTTTGTACTCTCTTTTCTCTCTGGTAGACTTGTATTTATAGAGTGGGAAGAGTTTATCATTATAAATGTATGTAAGTTTACCATAACATGTTATCAGTACATTAAACTGGGCCTTTAGCTAATCTGGTTTTGTGTCGAATAAATAAAACTTCTGTTGTCCTTTTCAGACAAAAATAAACTTACAAAAACAATAATTTTCAAGAGCGCCTAACATAGAGGACGTAGTACATGATAACGCTTACGGAATGTGAACAGCATAACTTATACCCCTAGAATAAATAAAGGGTTAATTTGCCCTTCGATGAAGGCTTCTGAGTTCAACATGAAGTTCATTGAGTTTAATTTATGCCAGAAGAAGGCCAAATGGCATATCGGCTGACGCATAATGAAGTTAGCACTGAAGATACACGTATTAGTCCGTACTTCAATAAAGGTGTTTGCTTTTTCTTTCAGTCAATAGTTTTTCATTACACCTTACCTCTACTCTAAAGTTAACAATTACAAATATATGCGTAAAGGATTTTTATATGTATTGTCTAAATTTTATAGTTTTGCATATAAGTTTAAGAAATATTACTTCGTTTATAGTTCGGAAAATCGGGAAAATGAATAGGGTCTCTAGGGATTCCACTGGCCTTTTGAGTAATTCCAGTTCTGCCAGCCCACAACAGGTTAATAGATTAAAATTCCATTTGCTTCTTATGTGAGAACGTAGATTAGAATTATTAATCAAGTAAGGAAATAAATTTGGAGAACTCTTCATCCAGATAAAACCTTATGTCATTTCTAGTAGATCATTTGATATAAGGAAACATACCGAAGCGATCTTTCTAGCATTGAGAAAACTCGTTTTTGTTTAGCCTTTACAGGAGACCACCTGTTATTACTTGCATTAAAACAGCATAATAAGATAACACACACACAAACACACACGCATTCTTTCACTATACATAGTTACAAGTACAAGTACAGCCACATACAGATTTACTGTTTCCGAACTGTATATTTCTTTCTCTCTTCGCTCTCATTCTCTCTCTTTCACTGTATGTATGTTTGTGTTTCTATCTGTCTGTCTTTTTCCATCTTTCGTCCTCTGTCTATCGCTCTCCATACATATGCGCTTCCGCACACAGACAGTATCTTTTTCATCAGTTTAACATAAAGTGGCTCAGGGAGCAGAATTGTTTTCCCAGCGTTTCAAATTACGCAGTTAATTTCTTAATCTAAATAATCTAGAATAAAAACAAGCGAAGCCATTGGAAAACTGTTTTTGTTAATAACAACAAAATATCATTAAGTTTGTAAGTTGTTTTTTTCAAGAAGCAGAGTAAGTCGTAAAGCATCATGGCGTCTAAAACCTCTATGGATCGAATAAACAATATGAATATTGTAATCCACATCTACAGAAAATCCATTCCTGTTAATTTTCCAGGCACCAGTTTATTTAGTCTTTGCCATAGGTAAATGGATACAAAGATAATTAAGAAAATCTCAGCCAGTGTTGAAATGTGGAAAATTATTTTTTTAATTTTTTTTTTCGAAAACCTTGAGATGAGGTATGATGAATTCTAAAATTACTAATCAGACTATTTTCCTCATCCACATTATTTTCTTTCTCAGTTTGAGATGAGGTATGATGAGTTCTAAAAGTACCCATTTCCTCACTCATATTAACTATATTCATATTAGTATTATTGATACTAGAGGGAACCTGTGGAAATTCCACAGTAGTTGAAATATCAGAAAGTAGATTTAACATTTTTAAATTTGAACAAATCCTGAGAAACTTAGTTAGGAACATTTGTTATAAGAATATGTAAAGTAAAAATTAGGAATATGAAAAAGTAAAGAAATAATTAAATTTTTAACGAAACTAATTTTTTTCAATAGACAAATAATGGAATTGTTTCTTTTTTAATTAAATGAAAATAAAATGAATATAAAATAAAATAAAATAAAATAAAACAAAAAAAGACGAATTTAAAACAATTTTAAAAGCTTTTTTTCTTTACCTTTTAAGGATAAAAAGAATTGATTTCTAAATTTTAGATTATTTGAAAATTCAGCACTACAAATTTTGTTTTTCTGAATATGTTTTCATATAAATTATAAAGGAACAGATGTCAATTCACTTGCACACATTTATTAAATTTTCAAAAGAATCTATAATTTAAAAAAAAACTTACTGTCTCCTCTCAACATGACTCTTTTTTTTAATTATAAAAAAGTAACCAATTTGAAACCGTAAACATTTTTTTGTTTTAAAAAGTTTTGGAAAGGAATGGTTTTAATGATTTTAAAAAGATAAAACGTGACTTTAATGGGAGGTAATGTCGTTGCTTTTAATCTAAGCGCGAGACACAAAGTAACACACGATATCGTATTAACATATAGATAATTTGTACTTTCATTACCATTTCTACAGTTATATACACGACATTCAGCTTACGAAGATCATTATAGCGAAACATTTGTGAGGTATTTTTGTGATGTATACAAATCCGCCAGTCTCTGTAATTTGATATTTTTAATAGTCATAGTAAAGAAGTGAATAATTTAAATGATACTAATTATTAAGTCTTATCTCAAAAATTTACTCAAAATAAATAAACAATGCGTACATAGTAAGTCTGAATAATGTAAATGATACTAATTATCAAGTCTTATTTAAAACAAACCCGGACAAACTTGATGTATGCTATATGTTTTTTTAAGTTTAATTCTTTTTATTATTTTTTTAGGTAAGTTGTTTTTGTAAGATCTGTGACGCCTTCTTAGTGTTATAATTTCCAAGTAATTTAAAGTGAAAATTACAAAATGTATCTTAAAATCTACGTCGTCTTTTGCTTTCATAGTTTTAAGCCATTTAGACATATCTTTATTTTTATGCTTTTTTTTCTATTTCTTGTGTTTCCATTATAAACTCCATATCCTATCCCTTCCATTGTTTTTTCTTGTCTGTTTTTCAATTCTTATATATACATATATGCATATGTGTGTGTATGTATATGGGTGTGGATGCCTTTGAGCGTGCATGTGTTTGTATGCCTTTGAATGTGTGTGTGTGTTTGTATGTCTTTGGGTGTATGTGTATGTGTGTGTGTTTGTATTCTTTGAGTGTGTTGTGTGTGTTTGTGTGTGTGTTTGTATGTCTTTGAGTGTGTTGTGTGTGTATGTAATGTGTGTCTGTATGTCTTTGAGTATGTGTGTGTGTAATTAATTTTCTTCATTTGCTTTTTAACTTTAGTATTTTTGTTTCGGATAAGTGCCTTTCCATTCTACTGACATCTAATCTGTGGGTAATGAGGAATTCGCCTGTTGCAGATCTCGTCAGTGTCTACTGTCTCGCTTCCATTACGACGTCATATTGTAATAAAGAGGAATGGCGCCCATCACGTCTCAACACATTTTTCCGACCAGCGCTTCTTCGCAGCAAGAACAAGAACCATTTGCACATTTTCTTCAACAACGACTTTAACAGTTTTCAAGTGAAAAACAACCACAGCAATTCGCGTGCGCGCAATTTTATTTATATATTTTTTAAATCCACAAGATTCTTTTTCAGGCAAGCTTGTATCATTTTAGTGTTCTTGTCTTTTGTTTACTTATGCAGAAACTAAAGCATTTATTTTTCTACTTTCAAATCATTATCATTAACACTGTAAAGTCTCAACCCACTATTAACAAAAACATGTATTTTTCTTAATAACAAACAAGAAAAAAAAACAGAAACCAAACGCTAGTGCTGTGCTCAACATCATCGCAGCCCCCACGCAGAATGTGCCTTGTGGCCCCTCAACCAGCAAAATGCAGCTTGTGCCTCCAACCTACTGAAGGTAATGTGTGTGTGTGCGCGCGCATGTGCGTGTATGTGAATGGTTGGAGAGAGGGGGAGGGAGAGAGTGGTTGATAGATATTCATTTCAACATACAAATATAATAATAGTTTTCCAGTTAATCCTGGTTAATTTTTTTATTACATTAGATCTGAGAACCCAAGCAGCCTTGCAGCCCCTAGGGAACTTGTGCCCCCAAGTAATTGCAGGGTCTGCTGTAGCCCTAAGCACAGCACTGACACCAGTTGCACTATTCGATTCATAACTGTTGAGATTAGGAACATTTATACCTTTCCCATTGGTCTTAAACCAAATACAAACGTATTTGAACAGCCTTTATCCACGACTCATGTTTTAGTTTTTCTAATTTATGCGATAATAGAAAATTACATTACTTCTTTCCCGTGTATAGTGGGGTTGCAGGATACATTCTGCTGGAGGGCCACGATATTGCTAAGCACGGCACCCACTGGTGTTATTTAAAGAATGTGTTGATGAAAGAAAGACCTTAAATAAATCTTGATTATTCTTCGGATCAAATTGACCAAAAATGTTTATCTACACTGAAGGGAAGCGAAATCGAACAAATAATTGTTCGTGGTATCTCTAAATCAAATGACCGAAAAATTTAATTTACACTTGAACAATCAAACTAACTAAACATTTTGGTTTTCTATTAAATCTCTTAGACATTTCCAACCACAAAACACACAAAAAAAGATTTTTCATTATTGTTTTGAAACTTTTCGCTCTAAGTTCTTTCTGATTTTCAGAGTCTTGATTTACTGTCGCCATAATAATTACAATTTTAGTAAGCTTAAAAAAATGTTTTAAGCATTAGTGATCAATAAAAGAATTGTTATAGCACTTAATTGATAAATACATAGAGGTGTTAGTTTATTTGTTTGTAAGTATGGGCTGAATATAGACGATTATATAGACTATATGTGAGTGCTTACATGTGTGTGTGTTTATGTATGTATGCAGGTAGGTGGGTGTTTGTTTGTGCTTTCTAGTTCGAGTATGTATGCTGTCTGTTTGTAATTCACACATGCGTAGGTATGGACAGCAATCATAAGTTTTATTTCATTTTTTTTTTTGTTACATTCTGTCAAGTCTACTTGATTATTTTCCTTGAATATTGATTTGCTGAACAGATATGGCTAATTATTTTTCGAAATCCTTGAGATGAGGTGTGATGAATTCTAAAAGTACTAATCGGACTATTTTCTTCATCTATAATATTCTCTCTTTCATGATGATGAAAAAGATGAGGAAAATAGTCCTATTAGTACTTTTAGACGGCCGAAACGTCGTGAAAGAGAGAATATTATAGACGAGGAAAATAGTTCGATGACTATTTTTAGGATATAGCTAACTTGAAGAGTTTTTGATTTTTCGAAGATGAATTTATAATCTTCTTGTTATAGAATGAATTTAAATGTCATATTGCTGTAGAATGAATCTAAATTGGAAGACATTTTTGTTATTCTTATTTATTGTATTCTTTAATTTCTATTTGTTTATTGGCAGAAAAATTAACTTCTTTGTAAGTTTTCATCTTTATATTTAATTTATATACTCAAAGAATGGATGCGCAGAAATGTGTTTTTGTCATTACCCTTTTAGATGTAATCTTCTGTTTATATCGCTACAAATCAATCTCATACTTGTAATGGCTGCCATTACTATGTACAGAGTTCTAAAGTAAATATTACAAGTAGAATAATCTTAATCATTCACATATAATGTGCCGTATTTTGGTACCTCACTTTTCAGGACCAATTGCTTGAGTGTGAAGAAAAGCACTAACACCATGCAGGACGTAAATTTATAAATAGATATTAACTAGTTTTAACTCTTTTTTTTGCTACAATCAATTCATATAACGAACATGATCATTTTTCCTCCATATTAAATTTTAACTTTTTTGTTATTTTGTTTGTTTGCTTGTGTTTTACGGCATATTAACCATTTTAGGCCATCTAATGCCGAGACCAAGCATTTTTGATAACCGTTATTTTTTGTTCACACTTAGTTTTTTTTATGCACTATTTAACCCATGGCCGGAGAATGTGAGGATTCTTACCTTTCCCAAGGTTTTAATAAACGTTATTTTTTGTCTACACTTAGATTTTTTAATAGCACAATATGCACTCTTCAACCTATAACCGGAGGGAATGTGGGGATTCATACTTTTCCCAAGCCCTAATATGAACTCAAACGGAACGAATGGGATTCCAACTCTTATACTACGATTCCGAATTTTAAGTTTGTTCATTGAAAACTATTCTATTTGTTGATATATTTCCTACCAAAACTAAATTGTATTTAGTTAAGTTTGTTCATTTTATTATTAAATCCCAAAATGTGAAATATTTCTATATTTTTCATTATTAGTAATATTTTGGTTTTTCTGGTTACGCTAGAAATAATAACAAAAGAAGTTTTTTTTTTCAGAAAAAATAAATGACAATTGCAGAAAAACAAATAAACGAAGGTTCTAATGATAATTATTAAGAATCATCTCGAAGTTAGAGGAAAAACAGAAATAATATCAATAAAGATAATGATGCTTATATAAAAAAAAAAGCCAAATATGTTTTAATAGAATGAGAAAAAAATCATATTTATTTGAGAAAAGAATTTTAAAATGTCCTCTGCTGCATATCAAGGGAAATCACCAGGATCTTTAAATGAACGCTTTTTTTCCTTTACGCATGCGTATGTCTTTTAATGAGCCATTCATTACCAGTGCAAATTAAAAAAAAAATAGTAATTGGAAGATAAATACGTTGGAAAGTATTTTCGGAAAACGTTCTTTTTTTTCTT
>JAYKTE010092045.1:0-13962 GCA_036873565.1 Xipholeptos notoides
ATAGGATATTTAGACCCGGAGAACACTTAAAAAATTTTTTTTTAATTGGAAAATAGCTGGTAGGGGGACAACAATTGGAATTACACAAATCAAAATGAACACAAAAGTGAGCATTTAGACTGAAATTTGCATAGCACAATGATTCAGACCAACAAACTTGCATATGTATAGTGCCACTTTCCTATATAAAAGGCATACTTAACCACCACAGTAGCAAGTCCCCGCCGCTCGATCAAAGCCTAACAATACCTCTAGTTTTAAATACATTTAAAATCAATTAATATAACATTTAAAATGCTAAAAAAAAATTATGAACATTTTTTTTTTATCCAGTTGATACAATATCTTTAATTTATCAAATCTTGAGTTAAGAGGATTTACAAGAAAATCATAATTACTGGTTTCGTCTACGAATCAACAAAATCCGAATAAAAATCAAATTTACCCTATATTAATTTCTAAATATTTTTTCAAGGTTCTCATTGTGAAATTTATCTGAAATCTAAATAGTTATAACTTTTCTGGTACATAGTAAGTAAATGAAATAAAGGAAATATTTTGCATTACCAATGTCATCTTTAAACTCTGTTTTGTATTTTAATACGTATTTTAAATTTCATTGGATTTTTAAAAAAATCGTTGACCTTAAAAATAAGAGGTTTTAATATCACAGAAATTGATAAAATAGACTGAACAAAGAAATAGTATAAACAAATTATTACATTTGTTTGAGGGAATTAATATATATGTGTGTATGCTTGTTAAAATGATGGGTTTTATTACCACAAAAGTTGGTAAAATAACATGAATAAATAAATAGCATTAAAAAAGTAGTATATTTGTTCTCGGCAAGTAATAAATGCTAGTGTCTATAAAAAAGACTGAGTAAAGAAATAGTATAAAAAATGTAGTATATTTGTTCAAAGGAATTAATAATGCTAGTATGTAGGCACCAGCGGACGTTTTTACTGGCGCTCTCAAGGGCACTTTCTTCCACTTGGACTCTTAGAAAGCCACTGGTCACTCATAGCGTAATGGCGCTATCCATTGCCGTCCATGGTACAAATCTGAATAACAATAATAAGAGGACAGTGGCGTAGCAACTGTTTTTGCTGCCCGGGACGGTCGCAAAATTCCCCCGCCCTGCAGGTCGTTGATAATCTGTTCACCTTCATAATTTAAAAAAGCCCTCAAAATAATGATTGACATGCAACTACAATAAAGGATATAATCGTATTTAACTTAAAATATTTATTTTCATTTGACGTAAAAATGATGCTACAGTTTAAAAATCTTTTAAAATTAGTATTAAACATATATATTTTTTAGGAATTTTATTGAGATGAGGCATATTATAATTCAGGTTGCGGTTAACCACCTGACGAAGGCCAGAGGTATAGTTGGCCGAAACGTAGTGTAGTAACACCTAATTCAAGGTGAGGACAACAGCCCGCTAGTAAAAGGATTCCTGAATTATAGTATTAAACACTTAAAACATAACAACGTAAAAACTCATTTTGATATGAAATTTCAAATTTTTTTCAGCTTTTTATTATTTTTCTTTTTTTCTATTTACCCACTCAAAATGCCGACGCCTGGCACGTGTCGCCCATGGCAGACCGCCCTTCTCGCCCTCTTTTCTATGCCACTGTAAGAAGAAGATAACCACTACATTCACGAGGGCAGTAATCAGAAAAGTTTTAAACGATGGAAACTAAAACCAGAAAAGAAGAAGAATAGGAAATAATAATAATAATAATAATAATAATAATAATAATAATAAATGCACATACAAACAAGACAAACACAATCAACTAAGGAGGGCTTCTTGCAGTCATTGACCACAAGGTATCCAGCCATGCTGGAGTGTCGGAGAAGGCTTATTGTCACTCTGTCTTCACGAATCCCAATCAGGGATTAGCGGAGTAAGGAAAGTCTCTGGTAATAGCGTGTGTGAGAAATAGATACAGAAGAGTGAAAACACGAGATGTGAGTCCATAGTCTTTGACTGCTGGAGCTTCACGAGGAGTCACAGGTTGCTAGTCGTGTTCATTTTTCAAACCCTTTTCTTATATACATTAACAAAACCTGTACGATAGATTAGCTGATCGTGGCAAAATCTTAATAAAAGTGCAGTTTCAAAGGGTTCAATTCCAGGAAGCTCCACGTGTAAAAGAATTTCACATCAGATATTTAAAAGCAATTTATTGGGGCCTAGTCCAGAAAAGGTTGAGAAACACTGGCTTAAAACTACGTTGTTGAAACAGGGCTGTTTTGTGAATGAAATAATATCAGCTCTTTAAATTCCTCAATAACAGGTCAGATTTAATCTAGAGTTTGAGTGGTTTGTTTTACGGTATATCAACCTCTAGAGTTTGGTAGTAAATGATTTATTCTGTCTTCCCCAGACATGATGGAATGGATCAATTTTGCATTCTCAGCACATCACACTAAAATATTTTGTAATGTTATAAGACGGTCGGAAAGGACGTTTGGCTACGTGGAAGCTAGAGCATCACGTTGCAGTCATATTCTTATTTCTCGGTATATTTAAGAGTGACGTAATCAGCTCTATATTAGACCAGGGTGATACGTTTACTGGGGAAGGGGGATGAGTCGAAGCAGAAAGTCATTAAAGTTGGTCAACTAAAAAATTCCGTATCTGTTGTTGTTAAGAGATTTCAATTTTCAGCGCAAAGGAACAGCAGAGATGGATAACGAAATGACGACTCCCGATGTGACAGAAGGGGCCGAGGTGTAAAAAGGTAAGACCCATACGGGACAGCAGAGGACCCCCCCCCCAACCAACATCACCACCAGCAAAGACACCCCGAATGACTAGGCCTTGTTGCGGCGCAAGAAAGTCATGTCTAAAAACTAATCACTTACAGACTTTCTTAATGTTTCGTAATATACATATCCTTCCCAGTTCAACCCCTCGTGGAGCAGAAGAAGACCCTTGCTGTTCCCAGTAATATGTATATCTAATATCACAATTGGCCTCATTCTTCATCCAATTAGAAATTTGGGTCCACTGTTCTCTTAAATGTATTATCATAGACAAGCATTGGCATCTAATAAGACATTTTAGCAAGGACATCTTTAAAACAAAATATCAATTACTAAAACCCAGTCAAAGCGGATGTTAAGATATAGATTCATTGGTGGGAGAGGTTGTAAGAATTGAAAGTTCGGTGGGGTTTTCTCAAAAGATCTTCCTTCCAGGCAACAGCCTTCTGCGTTGATCAAAGGAATGGCTGGATTTGTGCTTGAAATAGGGATGACAAGGGACGTGGGGACACTCATTTTTTACTAGACGGGGAGGAGCTATCTGATTCAAGATTACATAATAAATACTATTTTCCCCGCAAATGCAGATGTTGCACATGTGTGAGAAGTTAATAATAATAACACAAGCTTTAATAAAACCATCATCGGTGGGAGTGAATATTACCGCAGTGAATAAAAAGCTGAATATTGGTCAGATTTGGGGGCAAATCTAGCCAAAATATAAGCATCCGATTTGTTGATTAGGATTGAAATAACGAATAAATTGATGCAACCAAATTTCGCTTAAGAAAAATTATGGAAAATGTTTTTATGATTTAATACCCATTTCTTTTTTTTTTTCAAAATATTCTCCTTGTCACTTTTACTAGCCATTAAAAGTTATTTTATTTGTCTTAGAAAACTGTTTTTTAAGTCATATTTTCAAGTACGAACAAACTATTAAATTTGTAATCTTATTTTTCGGTAGATTGCATATGAATAGTGGGATAGGATTACATACATATATAATTGGCAGAAGGGCTTTAGCGTGAAACCCTTGGTAGGCGGAGTCTTGTATTTGTTTGTGACAAACTAGTGGTTTTAATCTTTTGGACCCTGACGTGAAAAGCTATGACTAGCGAAAAAAAGCAAAAAAAAAAGACACGTAATTAGAAAAATTACCATGGAAAAAATATGGAGGGCCAAAATATCGGCGTGTCGTATTTTTTGCTAGCTTGCCAAATCCAATATATTGGCCTTTTAGGGTTTAAAGGGTTAAGAAAAAATGTGCGTGAAAATGAATGTATGTGTGATAGATATGTGTCTTAGTCTATGAGTATATGTCTGTATGCGTGTGCACGTGCCTATGTGTTCTCATGCTTAATAAACCCAAAAATGCGTGCTTATTTTCAGGTTAGTGTCGGTATAAATATAAATCGATATATTTAAACAGGTTAGATTACCGGTTTTTTTTAAATTTACTTACTGATTTTTTCCCTCTTATTTACTTATATAATTGTATATTTGAAAGATCTAATCTGTGCACCTGCCTAGATTTTCTTTTCAATATATCTCCACCTTGACAGGTTCTAACTTTCAACATTTTGTACACAACACCACCCCGCTACCAATATCGGCTCCAATAGAAAAAAAATGAACATTCCTTAGATTATAAGAATTTCATGCTTTACAATGTTCCAAGAATTAGCAAAACGTCACACACGTAAAAATTATTATTATTATTATTATTATTGTAATAATAAAAATATGATAATAGATATAATAATAATAATAGTCATAATAATGATAAAAATATAATAATAAAAAATATAATGTTAATAGTTATGATAAAAAAATTATAATGAAAAAAATATGTATGTATGAAAGACTGTATGTATGTATATATATATATATATAACATTAGTTTTCCTGCCAATTTCTTAGGATTAGTAAAACGTCACAGGCGTAAAAAAATTATATACATAAACTTCGGTTTTCCTGCCAATTTTCTTGCCATTTCAACCGCATAAATTGAATGATATTCATTTTTCCGGTATTTTCAATCTAATCTTTGCTTGAAGTTGAAAAGAAAGTAGAAACCTATCTCCGAATAAATTCTATGTTAAATAATCTCCAATAAACTTGCAGACGGAAGTGAAAGCATTTTAAGTTTTTTATGATTGAAATAGAGAATGAAATAGTTTAAAGAATTATTAGATATTGAAATACTAACATCATTGATTAGAAGTAACACTAGTAAAACCACGACATGACTTTATCACGCCACAACAAGGCCTAGTCATTTTGGGTGTCTTTGCTGGTGGGGGATTTCTGTTCTTAATGAAGAGGGCTTCTTACATTGTTAATCTTTGGTAGTTGTAAAATTATGGTGTTATGTTGGTGAGTAGCTGTTTATATTCGCTTGACGTGCTGTTTGTTTTACTGTGTTTCTGTGTATACAGATAGCGCTGTTATTGTTCTGGTGAGATTGTAATCTTCTGGCTGGTGTAGTACGGGTATGTCCAATATAGGTCGTATTATTCGAGTAGAAATCCTCGAGTGGGCATTTAAATTGGTATACCATGTTAGTTATGTTAGTTGTGTTTTTGTTGTTATTGTTATTATTGTTTCTAATGATTATATTTTTCGTTAAGTGCTTTTTGTAATATATTATTATTTTTATTTTTGTGTCTTGGTTTGTTGTGTACCTTTTGATGATGTTTTTGATTGCTTTTTCATCTTGTTTGTAGTTAATGTTATAGTAGATGGGGATAATAGTGTTGCTTTCATTTTTGTCAGATACAAATTTCCAAATTATTTATTGGCGTTATTTAAAAAATAAATACGGTTTATTCAATTATAATATGTATGTAATATATATACACACCCACTCACATATATATGCATGAGGATCACAAAATCGCATTATTGCTAGTGCAAATATCTATGAAATGAAATGTGAAAGCAAAAACATTTTCAAATTAATAGGCATTCCCATCTTAGTAGATAATGTTTACGTAAATAAAATAGATAATAATAATTGCGTAAAATTATTGTGTGTAAGTGTGTGTGTGCGTAATTCCATGTGCACACATTTAGATTTATGTGTTCGGCTTTAGCTTAGAAAAAGATGAGTGTCAAACAAATCTTTACACACGCACATTCGCACGCGCGTATGATACTTCAATTTGGCTGCACTTATTTTCGTTATATATTAATGTATCTAGTAATGTGTTCACACTTGTCAGAAAAATTCTTTTAAATGTATTTTTCTCGTGACTTCGACGTTGAATTAAAAAAATCAAATCCATAGAAGCAAAACTAACAGAATATGTGCCATCCTTACAATATATATAAGATTGCAAAATTTAAAAATCATAAAGGACACCATGAAATACGCAGTAATGAACTAAGACAACATGCATAAAATTAGAAAACGAATAATGTTGATCAATCTGTTGGTAGATCGTTACACGAATTTACAGCTAGAGTGCTCAATATCGATGATAGAGCATGTATAATAGTAAAAAAAATCCAAACCTGGATTAGACGGCTTTTGGTGAGCGCTTTGGTCTGATGATTGCGCAGGCATGAACTGACAATCACCAACAGCCGTTGAATCCAGGTTTGGATTTATTTTTTACTACAATATATTTATAGATAATTGTATATATAATTAACACACAAGTATATATAGCAACGCAGCATGGGTTAGCCAGCTGGTTGGTATATTTTTAGGGTATAGATTGTATTATTTTTTCAAATTACATACGGGTATATATATATAAATATATATATTTCAATCAAATTATAACGTTATGATTAAACGCAAAATCTTGCATAACTTTATCATAATGCCGGATAATGCGAGGCACACGAAGTACGTCAGTGTTAATTTTCATGAAAATGGCTTTCAGCCATTTCGGAGCCCATAGGGAACGACCACACGGACGCAGACACACACACCGTTCCATTTATTAATAAGTTTAGATCAGATTAAATATTTCACATCAGTAAGTAGCACTGAAAAATGATTCATTCAGTAATATAAAACAAGCAAATGAAACTGGCGAATAGATCTGTAAAGAGCAAGTACACTGGGGATAGGCAGTCGGACTTTGGAATCGTAATACGCGAGTTCAAATCCCAGTCGTTTCATTTAAGTTAACATTTGGATTAATACCCTTGAAAACGGTATGAATCCCCATAATCCCCCAGCTATGGAATAAATAGTACATACTGTGCTATTCAAAACATTATGTATTAACAAAAAGAATGCGTATCGTAAATGATTATTCTCGGACCTTAAATGACCTAAAAAGGTTGATATGCGGTAAAAAAAAAAAGATCTGTAAAAAGATACAGAAAGAAAAAAAAGGAAAGAGCAAAAAGAAAAACAATATCTTTCTTTCTCTTGCCAAATCTCCCCTTCTTTGCTTTCTACCACTTCTTCTATCCCTTTCTTTATTCCCAGCAGTTTCTTTCGCTCTTCCTTGCATTCTCTTATCCTTTCCCTCTCCTTAGCATTATATTATCTTCTCTTTCTTTCTCCCCCTTCCTCGCATTCTATCGTCATCTCTTTTTTTCTTTTCCTTCTTCGCATTCTATCATCATCTCTTTTTTCTCTCCCTTCCTCGCATTCTCTTATCCTTTCGCCCTCCTTCGCATTCTATCGTCTTCTCTTTCTTTCTCTCCCTTCCTCGCATGTGATCGTCTTCTCTTTCTTTCTCTCCCTTCCTCGCATTCTATCATCATCTCTACCCCTCTCTCTCTTACTCTCTCTCTCTCACATTCTTTTATCTCCCCCCGCCTCTCTCCTCCTTTCTCCTTCAAAAAATGTTTT
Organism: Xipholeptos notoides; assembly: GCA_036873565.1. NCBI lineage: Eukaryota > Metazoa > Mollusca > Cephalopoda > Idiosepiidae > Xipholeptos > Xipholeptos notoides. The sequence goes on from JAYKTE010092045.1 coordinate 7,613, forward strand.
GACTAATTTATGTAAGTGCCTCATCAACTTCTTCCGACATTTTGTCAGCTCGAGCTATCTATAACTATCTATCAAAATTGAGATCTCTTCTCTGTTTTATAGATTCTGCATGTTTACGCAGCCATGTATTTCACTCACGAAATGAATTATCACATGAGATTTATTCAGAGAATATCTGGGAATTATTTGATATTTTTGATCGTATGTTTGCATTTGATCATTGAAATAAAATAAAATATTTTAACAAATCCAAAATCTCTTTCATTCTCGGTGCAAATTGAATTTCATCTATTCTAATCTCTCTGTATGTTGAAGATTTCGGTTTAGTATATTTAGGCAGAATGTCGTTATTCAAACGTGTTAATAAAAATAATTTTCCTTTTTTTTTTTTATATTTTCTTTTCAAATATTTGTTCTTTCCTAACAAGAGTTTTTCTTTTCTTTTTTTTCTTTTTGGTTGGGGTCCACTGGAGTACTGGATAGGTAGTAGGACTTCGGATGCGTAATATACAAGTTAAAATCCAAGTTGTTCCGTTTACGTTCACATTTGGACTAATACCCTTGGGAAAGATATTAATCCCCATATTCCCTCCAGCCATGGATTAAATAGCGCATATTGTGTTACTAAAAAAATCTACGTGGTGACAAACAGAACGTTTCTCAAAAATGACTGTTCTCAATATTAAAACAGCTAAAAAGGTTGATATGTCGTAAAACACAAAGAAGAATTTTAATCCTGGGGTCTAGTGATTTTAAGTAATCCCCGAGTTTTCGTCCGAACATTTTCGGTCGTCTACGACCGTCTTCAGGATTATCAGATATTTTAGTCTATTGTATTGTAGAATTGAAGTATTTTGCGTTTTTAGTTGTGTTTAATTTAATTTGAAGATGTATTTTTCCAGCGATTTTTTTACGTTTTTTTAAATATTAGTATTGTTGTTCAACTGTATGAGTTACTCTCATGTAGTTGACGGGTCTCATCAACCCAGATTTTGGAATCAGAAACACTCTTCACCTAGATGAGTTACTCTCATTGAATTAGCGAGTATGTAATGGTTCTGACTGAGATTTGAACTCGTGTAATACGATTCCAGAGTCCAAGCTTTTACCACTGCCCCACCTTCGATGCAACTGCGTATGTGTATATGAAGAAGCTATTCTAGACTAAAGAACCCCCATAACATGACACCCATTGCATCACAGCCCAATCAAATGTGGATCTGCGTTTCATATAAGTTTTGTATGGAAACCGTAACATGTTTGGGTGAGATTAAAGAAAAACAGAAAAGAAAAGGTGTTTGTGATGAAAACAAGAAATGAAGGTGGAGGGGAGACCCTTTGCAATACACTGGAATAATTAATTATGTTTGTATGAAAGATGCACAAATATTTACATTATGAACTGAAGCATAACAGGTGTGTGCATAGAGGCTGCGCGGGTGGAGTTGCTATTCTAGGAAAATACTTATTCATTTCAATGAACATTTTTCATACCTCCTCAGGTATTTTACAAGATGACAGATTGATAGATAGGAAGGAACAAGAAGAAATAGATTATATATGTATATATATGTATTACATATTTTGTATATATACGCGTGCAATGAATTTACATATGTGCTACTCAGTACACGAGAAAAGAATTCGATATCTATATGTTCACCTACGCTTTTTTTTCCATCTGAACCCTTTGCTGAAATATTTTATGTAGAAGTCATTGTTCAGGGATGTTCATTCAAAGTTATGCAGGCACGCGCACACACACGCGTAATAATTATATATAATATATAGATATTATTTGATTCCTCCACTGAGCACAACTTTTATTGTTGCCATAATCACGCAAGAATATTATTATACTAACTAGAGTACATGCCTGTTAAAAATAACGTGTTAAAAAAAAAATACAATAATTTTTACCTTTAAATATTGCATTTTTTTCTGACGTATGGTAATAGTGTATTGTGCCAGTTAAAAATAATGGGTTTTAAGAATAATTTGCTAGGTAATAATAAATAATAACCTTTAGCCATTCTTTTCTGTATTATGCCTGTTAAAAATAACGGATTTAAAAAATAAGATTTGATAGATTTTACCTTTGAATATTGCATTCATTTTTTTTCTCATATAATTCATTTTAGAGTAAATTTTTTACGTTAATTAACAAAACGAACTAATTTAATCTAGTGTCTACGCTCGTTAAAAATAACGGGTTTTAAAAATAATTCAATAAAAATTAAGATTCAATATTGTGTTTTAATATTTTTTATTTTCGTATTATTCATTTCAAACTAAATATTATACATTAAGTAGCAAAACGAACTATTTCAAAAAATATTCTCTTCGGTTATCGAAAATCTAATTTGTATGTTCGGGTTTTAATTATTAAGGACTGAAAATAAAATAAATTATGTGCGGTACATAAGGTAAAGCATCAGAATTTTAAGATAAAGATAATGTAGGCCATCTGAGAGCCTTAGGTTAGAGCTCCGATGCAGGCAGTAATCTTCAGAGTGCAACGCATAAAATATATATAAATAATAAACACTCGATGGTCTTTATTATATAGTGTTAATTTCAGTCACCTAAAATCTTCTTTAAATCAGGTTTTCTTGAAGATGTTTTCCAGAATTCCTGAGATGAGGCTTAAGATTTTAGTGATTTTATGCATTTCCCTTGTGCTTTAAATTTATTATATTTAAGCAGAATGTTGTTATTTAAACAAGTGTTATTAAAATAGAATCTTTATATTTCTTTTTAATATTTTCTTTTCGATTTTTCTTGTTTTCTAAAAGAGCTTTTGTCCTGGGGTCTCATGTTTTCATATAATTCCCTTGGTCTTCCTCGACCCTCTGCAGGATGGTTATTTGATATTTGTCAGATGTATATTTCAGTTGTGTTTTTTTTACAAATAAAATTTATGTAAAAAATTTAGATTCTGCCCAAATATACTAACATTAAATGTAAATGTGCATGAAAAACAATGAGAGAAAAGAGTAGTGTTTCTAAGTAAATGGTGTGAGAGTTCGCGAACGCTCACGTGACAAAGTGTGTGCATGAAAAGGATAGACAAATGTAGTAAAAGAATACACACCCTTGACAAAAAGTGACTATATTAAAACATATGCGTATGTGTGAGAGTGTAAATGATTGGATATACAGAGAAAGAGAGAGAGCGAAAGAATTTACGAGTATGAACTCTAGACAGACAGATATCATGTCTACGTGACAAAAAAAGCAATGTCACAAAAAGATAGGACTAATGTACGTGTTCAAATAAGAATGAAAGATAGATAAATCAAAGAGAGAAGATGGAAAGAAGCAAATTAAAAAGATAGAAAGAAAGAATACTAGATATTTTTTTTGTTTTTTTTGTACATTTTTGGGGTTGGTTGAGGAGAGGAAGGCAGTCAATATGCTTGGCGGCACTCGAAATAAGGGATTAAGTCATGGAAGCACAAAAATGTAACGCTGTGGTCAATAGCAGATGTTTTATGCAGTTAGAATGGGGAAGAGGACTGTCGGACTGGACAGGTTCGAAAGATTGCACGATGATATCTATTACACGTCCATGTTCGTATGCACACGTACGTACAGGCATGCGTAGTTGTGTACGTTAGCGCATCTCTTCATTTTAGCAGACGACAAACGACAAAATGTTCACTGACAGGCAAATATACTTGTTAAAGTACACAAAAGAATGTTCAATGAGCACGAATGTATATCATTCAAAGTACAATATATATAGTTCATAGTTTCATGTTAAGCCGCCTGTTTAGACAGTAGACGCAGAGAATTATGACTCAAATTCAATAATGTTCTGATAATCATTCAGTTAAAGGAAACGGTTGAGAGCCAAACTAGAAACTAGATAAGCATAGTCAATTTTCTATGACTTCAAAATTGAAATGTCAAATACAAAAATGCCACGAAAAATGCTTGCAATGTTGGGTTTAGGAATTTGTTCTTGTAACTATGTCATAATGAATGACTGTAACACTGCAATTAAGTATTACCTATTCCAGAACTGTGATATCGTCTCTGTTGTGTAAGAATTGCAAGGAAAAAAAAACAACTTCGGGTTTTTTTGTATAAAAGTATTTTAATCAATAATCAAGCGCCGACCTCGAGTGCATCGTTCGACTTCGTTCACAAAGACCTGTCTTTCTTCCTCACTCGTTGCAAATTTCGCAAGAAATTGACAGCAGTGGAAAGTCACTTATTTTGCTAAGAGATGAATAAAACTAGTTACTGTTTTTTATGTTTATTTTTTAATTACTAAGAAATAAATCATACGTAATGTATTTAGCCAAATGCTGTACATTAAATTATATGTGAAGATAACAATAAAAAAAAAACACCCAGAGCAAGGTCGAGTAACACTGCTAGTAATCTAGTATATCATGCGATTGAGGCGCCTGCTTCAATGTCACACCAGATTCGCTATATCTTAATATCAGTGAATGTTTTGTAATTAATGAATCATTATGATAGTAAAGAAATAAATAACAGGCTTTGTTACTATATTTAAGATTACAGCCAGTCCTCACTTAATGACAAAGTATTGCGTCATATCGAGAGATATACATATATGAGCATATAAACAGATTCGCAAGGAGGCAAATCTCTTAAGTGCTACATGCTAAGTTATATTATTCATGGAATATATATTAATCCATTTTACAGGTAGAAACAAGCTTCCAATGATGTATAGTACAGTGAAGGGACCCTAGGTAAACCCTAATTTTAATCCCCTGTCAATGATTTAACATTGTGCTAAATAAAAGAAAATAATAAAAGTATAAATATTTTTAGTGTATAAGAAAGAGGAATAGTTAAAAATTCACACATTGTTTTCATTACATAGAAAAAATTTCAGAACTTTAAAAACTTTTTCAATCTTCCAAAAATCAGCTTCTTATCAGATTAAGATATTCTTTAGTGGGATTCTGTAGAACAGACGCTAATTTTTGGTTTTTAAAGGCTTAAATTTACATAAACGAGTTTTAAAGATTACTGTAATAAGAAATGTGAACTCGCCTTCGTGGCCTAATCGATAAAAAAAGTCAGTCTCCTAAGATTGGGTTCGTAAGTTCAACCCTGGCTATGTTCTACTGACGATTCTACAAATAAAAATCTTTTTGCACTTATAATATGCATTTAATCTTTTTGTGATATTTTCTAAACGCATTGTTTAAAGATAGGTGTTTCGTGAAAAATGACATCATCTTTCATATATTGTGTATTCAAATGCATAAATCTATCGCAACTATTTGTTAGATATTACCAAACTGGCTTAAGATCACTTTATAAAAATCTAGGATTAGAAGTTATACAGACTTTTAGTACATTCCAAAGATTTGATGTGCATAGATAAATCTGGATGGGATTCGTCTCCTTATCAGTGATCTTGTACTTTTATTTCTTTTATAGCTTGCCAAACACCATGAAGGTTTCCTTGAATTTTTGAATACATTAATATCTTATTTAATGCCTTGTATTTGATAAATAGATTACCCTGGTCGAACACTGAACCAAAGTCTGGTACAAGGCTAATAATTTGTGTGGTCTACTAACAAAAGATTACCAATCACCTTGGAATTAAAAAATATCTACGATGGCGCGGTAAATAAAAAGCTCAATTGTAATTGGTCGGATTCGGGAACAAAGCTAGCCAAAATTTTAAGTCTCCAATTAATGGATTAAGATTGAAATAACGAATTGAATTATGGAACTAAATTTTGTTTGGGAAATCGTAAAGGAAAAGTTGCTTATGGTTTTATAGTCAATTTGAAAATAAATTACGCCCACCTCTTTTACGAACCAATAAAAATGATTTTTTTATACTGTCGACAACACGGTGTATAGGATTTGAAGATCTTGTATCATTATGGTTTCTTCTTCCTTTTCACCATCACCATCATCATCGTTTTCTTTCTCTGTAACCTCATTATAAATAAATAATTCCAAATATCTTCTGTAGGTTTTCTATGTACATAAGTCCGTGCGTTCTCCATTCCCGTCAGAGTTTCAGAGTAATGGCTTTTAACTCGCGAGAGCAAAATAAATAAACGTTGCCAAGGACGAAATATCTGGGGTGACCAGTATTCAAGGTGATATTTGCTAATATATCCTATTCCGTTATCTCGAAAATAAAATGTTTACATATTTACGAGCTATGTTAAAAGATTAAATATTTTAAAGATTAATGGTACCGCTAAGCGATTATTGTGAACAAAGACTATAAACATTTGGAGTAGTTTATTCTCTAAATGAATACACACAAAAAAATATACTTCAAATTCCCCATTCCTATCATAAAATAGAAACAACTTTGTCATGCCAAATTG